>CAIGRP010039249.1:0-29934 GCA_903798385.1 Fraxinus cuspidata
TGCAATAGTACAAAGTAATGTTAGGAATCAACCGGAGAGCCAAACGTATACAAGTCATGCATTATCCCGCAAAAAGATTACTGGTGGCATCAATGGTGGTTTGATAGATGAATCTACCTTGAAATTATTGGGCTACAGAAGGGACTACCTCTTCCCATTTTCTCTTTTATTGCACAATGCTCGCCCTGTTGGTCGACAGGTAATCAAAATGCTCTTTGACATGCTTGTTAGAATAATGTTCCATTATTTAATCTGTTACTGTTGTATTTCAGGAAACTATACAGCTTTTTATCACTATCATGCTCTTGGCAGACCTCTTTGTCACTCTCCTCATGCTGTTTCTGTTCTATTGGATATCCCTCGGTGCTTTCCTAGCCGTGCTTCTTATCCTTCCTCTGTCATTGCTTTCACCCTTTCTAGCAGGCTTGAATGCCTTATTCAGTAATGGGCCTCGAAGAGCTGCACTTGCTCGTATTTATGCTTTATGGAACGTTAGCTCCATATCGAACATCGTAAGTAGATACTTCAGCGTGCTGTAGTATGCAGAATTGGACAAGACAAGACAATTTAATAAACAAGATTCTGCTTCTTTTTTCCTTTAATAATGTCTAGTCGTATCCACTCCTCCCCACCAAGCATGCGAACGATGATGTGAAATATAGCTACTGCATTTGTTGAATCAAGTGAAATTGACAATGAAATTCCTAAAAACACTAGCTAATATATTTTGTCCATTTCATGTGAAACCTGTTTGACCTTTCTAGTCAACCTTACTTGTTCCTAACCAAATTTTCGCTTTAATTATTTCTCTAAACTAGAAATGATCTAAAAGCATTCTATTAGGTTTAGGTGTTTAATATAAATCAATATAAATTATCTTATGAATCTGCTGATCAATTGTTTCTAGTGTAAATTAAAGTTTAGTATTTATATTAACCTAAAATATTTTTTACGCTGTTGAAGATAACTGTTACCCTCAATGGCTAATGCTTGGCTTGTTTTGTCTATTAAATTTGTTGGTTTTTGCAGGCTGTGGCATTTTTATGTGGCTTAATTCATAATGGAATTTCCTCCTCTAAGCAGCCAGGAGAGGGCAACATTTGGAACTTGATAATGTGAGTTGCACTTTCTTATAAAACACAATTTCTAGGGCAATTGAGTTTTGAACTTGTCGAGTTTGCAATGTACAATACCAATAATCACGTCTATTTATTTTTGGGATTTCTGCTGAACAGAAGCCACAAGGACCCTAACTGAAGATATGATGCTTGTTAAAATGAGAAAATAAACTGCAGAAATAGATATTGGCTGGGATTAGGCAAGAAATTCATAAGCTCCTCAGAACTAATATAGTAGAACAGCCCCATGATGGGTTTTTTCAACCATATCTAAGTTAGAAAATTATGTAGACTAAAAATTCCGAACATCCCCCAAGGATATTGGGAACCTGGCCTCAGGCGCTATAGTTTTTGTGGTAGATTATTAAGAGTTTAATTTCTTATAATGGCAGGGAGGATGAGAGATGGTGGCTTTTGCCCACCATCCTGCTACTTTTCAAGGCAGTTCAAGCTTGGTTTGTCAATTGGCACATAGCGAATTTAGAAGTCAGAGATTCTTCTCTCTTCAGTCCCGATCCCGATACCTTTTGGGCCTATGAATCTGTTTCTTGATGCAAAACTGTTTGCGGGAGGACGCAGCATCTGTGCAGTAAATAGGGTATCACCATGTACATACATTTTAGAGTACAGTAGGATCTTTAATCATAGAAATTACCAATGTTTTTACCATGTACATATTATGTTCCCATTTGTGCATAGCTTAGAGAAAAATATGATTGAGTGAATAATTTAAAGGCAGGTAGATAGATTACAAGTTTGGTGACTGAAGCTTACTATAGATTCTAATCATTCCAATAATGAAACGTTGCCATTCTTTCTTATGTTAATTTCTTTTTTTTGGGCCAATATGGGATTATTTTTTGGGAAATTTGCAGTAATGATGCTCAACATATTGCTAGACTAGCAAGATGGTTCCCAAAAGCATTCTGGCGCTTAACTTTTCATTATAGTTGCACAACCGTCCCTAACAATAGAAAGCGTGTAACTTTTTGTTAAATTTTCGAGTGCTTATGCCATTGAAAAGTGAATCATACTACATTCATGACTAAGGGTTGGGTCGGGTCGGGTTTGTTAATTTGGTTCTGAAATTAAGAAGTTACTTTTGGGATTTGTTTGGATAGTTTTTTAGAGGTATTTGTTTGATTAGAAAAGCATTAAAATAAGTTAGCTCAATGTTGACTTTCTCAAGAAGTTTGTTCACACAAGTAAAAGCATAATTTATGCCAACAAACTTTTAAATGGATTGTATTTTATCCTTTTCGTTTGTTGGTTACAACGTTGATTAGTTGCTCTTTTAGGATGGTTTAAAAAAAAAGTGTACATATGCATTTTGTATCGCTTGAAGATGTTAATAGCTTGTTTGAAAAGGTAAATTGTATAATTTTGAAGGTGTCAAAAGAGGTTAAACTATGTTTTGCGATCCTGTCAAGCATTGTTTAACCAAACATTCCTTGTACGTTAAGTTAGCACTTGACAACGTGAAGTAATGTTGAACACTTGATCGTATTTGCTTCTTATTATTTGAACACAAAAGATTTTACAAGTTTATAATTTGATTGTCCAAATGAAATTTATTCATTGATCATCGATAAAATTAATCCTTATATATTTACTAAAAATCCTGCTTGCAGTTTTTATCTAATTACACTAGACGAAAGTTTCCATAAACACTTGTGCACGTTTGGCTAAGTCGAAAAAGAGAAGGTAAAATTCTTAAGTAATTTTTTTATCTTAAATGTGTTTAAATAATTGAATTTTTTTCCCTTACTTTTAGGTAATCGAATAGGTGTTTGAATAATTTACTTTTTTTTCTTTTCAATTAAAAAAGGTTACTACGATCGAAACTAAACCTTACTTCGTTGTCAAAATAAGTTAACTTATTTATTTCTATTTTCACTAATTAAAAATTATTTATTTTTAAGCTTTTTTTATTTTTTGTGCAAAATCGTTAAAAGTAAACTTATGTTTGGCTAAACTTGTTTTTTGGTTGGTTATTTATTTGAAAGTGTCAAATGCCTTCAGCTAAAATAAGTAGTTTCTTTTATAAAAGAAAGTTACTGAGAAATTTAAAATTATAAAAGTTAAAAAATTGATTCACACTTTGAACAAATTTTAGTATATATGTATTACATTTGTATTCAAAATTATACAATAAATAAAACTTATACAGTAAGAACTTGAATCAATTATTTTTTTATTTTAAAATAGAAAAATCAATTTTGTCAAATTATATCTTGATATAATCGCCTAAACAAAAAGAGAAAAAAAAAATAACTTTTAAGTTAAACCATGCTCTTATTAAAATTATAAATGAAAAACCTACTTCTTGAGAAGATGGGTAAAGGAAAAGTAGAAAACTTTGAATCTAACATAAATATAAAAGATAAAATGAAAAATATTTATTTACTTTTTACTAATACGAAAAGGAAAAGTAGAGAACTTAAAAAAGAATTTGTTCTCTTTTCTTATTTTTTTTATATTTGTTTTAATTTGGGTGGCTTGTCTATTTCTTTATTTATTTCTCACATCCACTAAATTAAAGATATTATTCTTCTTGGTTTGAGAAAGATTACCACCAACTCAAATTTGTAGCTTGTGAAAGATTCACTCTTTTTCTTCCTTCCATATTGCCTTGTCCAACTATTCATTTTCTCTAGATAACAAGTTTTCCAATTTTGTTATAATGGTCATTCTCGACAAATTCAACAAGTTATACACTTGGAGAGGTTTGACACAACTTTGTTCAAAATTCGAGGCTTACAATTTTTCGATAATTCAGTTCGATTTTATCAATTTAATAATGATGTCTAATATAACCCACAACTTTAAAATGTAGATTATTTATTATTGAAAAACTAACGAAGTCAAAAAAAAATTCTCAATTTTCTTTTTAATTTCTAAATAAATTTACAAAAATGGCATAAATACTTTTTTAGAAAAAAAAAAATTTAATTAGTATACCATGGTCTTAAGGAGCCTTGCCAAGAATGACTTGTCTCTCTAGACAAGCCAACTTGTGTACCACCTAACTCAACCCGGGTCGAGCCAATCAAGAGTCGAGATAACCTTATGCCTAGACTATCTAACACACTTTTACACATTTGATCAAACGATCATGACTCATAAATTTTCCAACTAATGAAAAATAGTAAAAGGAAAGGAAAGAAAATATCCCTAACAAATATATTTTAACAAATTTAAATTATTTTGAGAGATCACCAAAGATGGTTCATTATCTAAGCAAGAGGGTCGATGGTCAAATACATACACATTTTAAAATTTAAAAAATGAGTCATATTTCACCTTGACTAAATTATTAAAAATTAAAAATTCATCAATTCATATCTAATAGTGATCCATTCGTGTCAACATAATTGTATGTGTAAACTTTAATCAGTCAATATTTAAATGCAAATTAAGTGTCAAAGTACCAAACCAGGTCCCCACAATTTGCTTTCATTCCACATTAAGATTTGCTTCTCAATTTTTTTTCCAAAATGTATTTTTTAAAATAATTATATTTATTCTCGGAGTTAATTTTAGTTGGACATTTTTATCGACTACAACATAAGTAGTTAATATAAGACATAGACTGTCGATTCAGTTGAGTTAAGTTCTTTTTAAAACGAGACAATAATCTTGATTTTTTGGTTTGTATTTATTTTATTTTTAAGAGAAACGAGTGAAATGCATGCAGTATGAAAAATAACCTAATAGTTAATAAAAATTATTCCTTTCGTATCCCAAAAGGTGATTTATTGTTGATATTTTTTCCTCTCGAGTTAACTTTAGCAGAATAATTTTTTCAAGTACAATGAACATTGTGATTCTATATCATGGATGCCCCAACCTGACGGATTATTGGCTCCGTTCAGTTAATTTATTGTAAAATATGAAAAAAAATGACCTATTAATGAATAAACGTTTTCGTTTTTCAAACCACAAAAGTAATCTATAGGATTTAGGGACAATTTGGAAAAGTTTTGAAACTGCAGGGGGCGGTGGTTAATAAATGTCCATCATGATAAAATTAGAAGGGGTAATTAATATTTACCCCCACACAGTTGCATCATATCTTAATTACAATGAAGGTTCATATACTTTTTTCATTGTCATATTTATTTATTAAGAATTTTTTGTCACATCTTATATGTAAGTACACCATGTTCTGATGAAAGTTTCTTTGTTAGCGTGCTTTCAATATGGACAAACATTGTATCGAACTTTTATATTTGTTATACTTTGCTTATTTGAAAATATGAGGACACATGAGCTTTTTTATGCACTCGTGACTGACTTTTTGAACAAAATCATCATTAAGAACAAACTGTGCTAATTAATTGACAGCTAAGTATATGAGTGCGATAAAAATCAAAATTTAGTGCTCTGAACAAAAATTGTGGTGCGAATAAATTCCTCAACTAGAAAATCAATTTTAGGTACCAATTCAAAGAGGGATAGATATTTAAATATTATATGATTTTTATTTTTATTTTTGAAATTGAAAACACGTGCTTAGAATTTTGAAAATTTCTCTTAGGTTTTATGCTATTCCATATTCTAAAATATAAGGGTTTGACTCTTCAAAAACAGGTAAAATTATGCTTTTTTCAAAAGCTAAAATGGACATGCACCTTTCATCATATCGTATTCATAGAGAAGCAATTATTATGCAAAAAAATAAAAAATAAAAAACCAAAAAAAATTAATAAATTAATTGGACCCAATGAAAATTATATTTATTATGTTGTCCAACAAGGTGGATCCAGTTGACTTGATGCGAGCTTGGCTAAAATTTAAAAATAAAATTAATTTATAAGTTACTTGTAACTAAATTTTACATATTTTGAATGGATAAAATTTAAAATAAATAATTTACTTACTTTGACACTAACCTTTAACAAAATAAATAATTTTTTATATAATAAAATTAAAAATAAGTGACAATGAATATAGGTAGAATTGGCCATTGTACCAGACACAAAATAGGCAAACCCCAGAAGCTAACGAGGACGGCAAAGATGGAGTCGCTTTCTATGCATACATCAACAACCCACCCCCACCCCCACCCCCAGCCTCATCTTATCCGTTTTCTTTTATATTCTTTTTTTTTTTCAAAAAAATAAATAAATTAAAATTACTTTATTATGAAGGAGTTTGATGTTGGCTCTCTCACTAATAAGTTTAAGAGAAAATAAAAGACCAGCCTAATGTTTATAATATATGGGTAATGATTAATTGTAAACAAAGTTGTTCGAGTTCAATTTATTTAAATTTGACATGTAATAAAGGAAAAACAATGTAATCGTATGGTATAGACCCACTTTTCCAAACTCGTCCCCTGGAATCATGGGGAATGCATGTGGATGAAGATTGAAGAAACGTGAGAATGGACGCAGCATGGTGAGATGAGATGCGATAGGCAAAATATAGAAAACAACGTGGGCAGCGTGAAAATTATTTTTAAGTAAAATGAAACAAAAAAATGGATGTTATATAGGAGAAATATGAAAACAAATATTCCATTAGAAAACGAGTAGTTAAGAATTTGAGAATAGATTATGTGTAAAGCAACAAAAGTCAGAGAAATGCGAGGCTAATCATAGAAAAGCCAAACGCCGCCCCTAAAGAATAATTGGCATGGCGCCTCATCAGCTCATCCCTCTGTGACCGAATGGATATCTCTATATGTATCTTGTACGCTCAATTCAAAGCATTAACAAAGAAAGGCAAGCAACCCACAAACTATAAAGAAAGTTAGGTGGAAAAAAAAAGTGAAACATCACACCAGAAAGCAAAGATAAACATTGCTGGCCGTCGTCTTCTTGGTATTAGTGGCTACTGCATCATTCATTTATTTTTCTTTGCTCAAAATTCATTCACCAAAAAGAGTAGAAAATTTGGCTGCTTTTTTTTTTTTCTATCTTCTTGATCTGTATATTTTAATTCATTGGTTTTTCAAGATTGTATTCATATATATCTCCAATTCTTTCTCCATCCCCCTTCGTCATAAACTAAATGGCTATTCAAGCTCAATACCCATCAAAGTTTCTTGTCGATAGCAACGCCCAACAAGGCAACGGTTATTCATTGCAACCATCTCAATCTGGAGCACAATTTCTTGATAATACACCCGTGTTCTTCGATGAGACTAATAATCCACAAAATAGAAGTGGAGCATTTGATATTGGTAGCACAATCACAAATAGAATTCATAGAAATCCTTCATCGCTTTCATCTGAATTTGATACTGGCCTTCACTTATCCTTTGGAATCCAGAAACAATTGCAAAGTTCACAATCTGCTAATTCGTTTTCAATAATGGATCAAAACTTGAGTCACTACGTTAAACAACAGCGCAATGAACTCCAGCATCTCCTCCAAGCACAGGTAAAATGGTGTATTAATCTATTATTGTGTATTTGAATAAGCATCAGGGCATTCGGATTTTCATCGGTTATTAGTACTAATACAGGGGGAGCAATTGAGGCACAAGTTAGCTGAAGAAAGGAAGAGACACTGCAATGCGCTGCTGCAGGCAGCGGAGGACTCGGCGGCGCAAAGGCTGAGAGACAAAGAAGCGGAACTGGAGAAGGGGGCCCGGCTAAACTCCGACCTGGAAGCGCGGGCGGCACAGCTAAATGCTGAAGTGCAAACGTGGCAGGCTAGGGGGAGGGAGCAGGAGGTCACGGCGGCGATGCTACAGGCGCAGCTGCAGCAGGCTATGAAGGGGCACAATGTACGGATGAATGCAGGGAAAGAGATAGGATACGCCGTGGGTGATTTGGAAGATGCGGAGTCGGCGTTCATTGACCCGGACCGAGTTGTTGAGTTGACTGGGCCGAGTTGCAGAGGGTGCCGGCGGCGGGACGCCTCGGTGGTGGTGTTACCGTGTCGGCATTTTTGTCTGTGTGTAGAGTGTGATAGTATGGCTCAAATTTGCCCGATTTGCTTCTCGTACAGAAGTTCGAGCGTTGAGGCCTTGCTTTCCTAAAAGCCCAAGCCCATTAAGGACATCTACAAATATTTAAAATAAAAAATAATAATAATTAAAAATGAGGGGAGGGAGAGAGAGAGAACATGGAGAACAAATAAGTGTTTTTCATTTATTTTTAAACACTTCGGGGGGTGGGGGGTTTGTACATAGTCATAAATAATTTTCTAATATTCTATTACTTTTTTATTGGGATAGACGTAACTTGAAATTCATGTATATCTGATCTGGTTTTGTGTCGAATTTTCAATTCACTAGAATGATTTTGGATCGATCACACTAAAGTTTTATTCGTAGACTCTACATGCTTGCTTAATACTAGCATGTCATACGTGTTCTATAAGTGAAGTATGTGTCTATAGTGGATTCCAAAATAATAGATGTAATTATTATTTATAAGCCTATTTGAGAATTCGATTTTTATGAGGGGTTTCACATAGCTTTAACACTTCTTCCACTTTTAAAATAACTTTTTTCGTGTTAAGAATAGATCAAACGCATTTTGCATTTGTTAAAAAAAGAGAATTAACATGCAATGTAAAGACGTGGGAAACAATTATCAAAGAATATGGTTGGCAATAGTTAGGAAAGGTTTATTTGCATTTATGTCGATACATCATGATTAAAATCTGAATCCTATCATAAAAAATCGTAGTACATTGATAACTAAATGAAAAATGTACCAATTCAGTAAAACTGATCCAAGTTGCAATCACATATTTTACAAATAAAACGCCTCTAATCTATACAGGATTTCCATTCGATATTAAGTATAGATCCAAAATAATTTGGTCTCGATCTTGCCTATATTTCACCCAACAATTGAATCTCAATTCCACTGCCTAAATTCCTTCCCAACACAAAGAAACTCTACCATTGCAACCACAAATAATACAAGATAAAAAGTCACAAAAAAAAAAAAAACACGAAGGAAAGATCGCAAAGAAAATCGCACAATGCAATAGACAGACATAATAGAGAAGAGAAGGAAGAACCCCCAAGAGTAAGGAGAAAACAATGTGTGTGAATTGTGAAGTAGCCTAGGGCTCCCTCCTTGTATAAGAAAAACCACAACCGTTGATCAAAGCATGATCCAAAGCTACAATCTCTCAACAAGTCATGGAGCAAACATTAAAAAGTATTACACCTCAAAATAGTATTTTTGCACTTGGGTCGGGTCAATGGGTCAAAGTTGGTGCGAAATGTTCGGGCCTATAAATTCTTCAATTATCTAGGTCAAATTCCCTGAAATCCAACCGATTTACATCAACGCCCTAAGGTTGTTTGTCAAAAAAAAAGTACTCTTAAATTAATTTTAGTATTTTGATAAAATTGAGCGATTCTAGAATAAGTTTCTAAACTCAATGACATGACAACGTTGGATTTGATTGCAATACCTAAAGATATGCAAATCTAAGTATTCTTTCACATCCACTATGTTTCATTCATATTGGATTTGTGCATGCAAGTTGTAGGATCAGATTTTCACATGATACACTTTAGTGTGAAAACAAAGTTAAAAGATAGGTAAGGGAGTAAGCTTTTATGAAATAAGACCAAAACACAAAGGAAACATTAATTATTTTTTTTTAACACAATTGTGATCACATCCACACAACGTTGTCCAATAAAAAGTTTGTGGAGTGTGAGTTATAAATGCTTTTTCCCTTACCCACTAAGCTACAAATTTTCGGCAAAGGCATCTAATTGTCGTGTCTTATTTTCAACGCCAAACACCCATTTAATCAAGGTACAATGACAACTCATTTGCAATATTCATAAAAATAATCAAAAAAATCCCAATAAGATTGGTGCAGATTTTTCCATACCTATCAATGATAAATTCGACGGGGTCTGATTAAATAAATTTGAGTGGATTTTGTAAATGGAGACATGCATGAGATAAATTATCTAGTTTATCGGTGTCAAACGTGTTGAAAAGATGCTTCATTCTGTAGATCAATTTCTGTTCGGCTTTCAATTATTGCAACTTTTATTAACATTTTGACAATAGTTCCATCAATATTTACTAAAAACCTAATTTTTAGTTAAATTTAACAGGGACTTAAGGTGTGTTTGAGCCACATTATTTTAGAAGAATGTATTTTGGAATTGTAAATGTATGATTAAAAAGAAAGAAAAGTTATTGATGTGATGAAAAATGTGTGGTTGAAAATGAGTAGAAGAATGAAAATGAAAATTTTAATGTGACTCAAACAGATGCTTAAACTTTAGACGAGATAGTTAAAAGGCTTGGATTTGAGTCTCTATCTACATGTCGGACTTTAATGAAAAATTACGTTATACTTGGACGTGGAAGAATATTGAAATTAAAAATAAATAAATAATGATTGATGGTACAAATTGGCATACCTACTTGAGCTAACCCCAAAATATACCCTTTAAATTACGGGCTCAAGAGCAAGTAGGCTTCTAAAATAAAGATAGCCTGGCCCAAAGGTACAATACATAAAAGCTCGTACCCTTATTTTCTAGTTTTCTCTCTTTTCTCCTTCAATTTTCTAATATTTTTTATTCCCGCTTGTGTGATAATTTTTTTTTTTTAACTCAATTTACATTAGCATTGAAGCCACGTTCCCTTTTTCTTAATTGAATTGGTGTATCCTAATTTGCATCATTGTTCTCCAACTTTAACTAATATAATATTTTCTGGAATAAGATATATCAAAACAAATCTCAATCCAATTTGGGTCAAGTGTATGATGTCAATTAAATAAGAGGTAAAGTTAACCTTAAGAGTTCGAATTAACGTTCTCTCGGGGACTATCTTTTTAATGATTAATTTAAATATTCATGACTCTTAATTGAACACAATTTCGATTAAACTAATATTAACAAAGGAAAATAAAAGCAATTAAAACAATTGAGTATGGTGGTTATTTTGTTGTGACTCACAATTTTATTGTTGTTATCTCATTTAATATTGTCTCTCAAGTTCAATCCCTGAAGTTTTATTTGATCAAACCCACTAATTAATTAAATTTACTTCTCTCAAGTTCAAATCAATTATATTTGACTGAGTTAGAGAACTATATCTATATATGAATAAAAATAAATCTCAACTAGACGCATTGAATCACATCAAAAATTCAATGAAAGACTACAACAATAATCAATGCGTATCTCTACCTTTTATCTAGTTGCCTAATTTTACTACACCGTGTAAACGTATAAACTCACCTCTCATTTTTTTATAATCCACAAGTCAAATGATCAAACAATTTAAACATTAAAAAAAGAAGTAAAATAATTACATAAAACAATTAACTCAGCAAATTTTAAAAATTGTTATTAAAGTTTAAAACAAGGTTAATTCGTTCTTCCCAATTAATGGATTAGTTTACACATTATAGGCGAAGAAAAACACAAATATATATCGAAATAAATCACCAAGTTTAAAGGAAATACGAGAAAACAATGAAAATCTTGGACCAAGATTCTACCTTCTATTAAAAATCTTCAAACCCCCGCCTTCTTGTATGTTCCTCTTTTAATCATCTCTTCTATCTCTACGTCAACACTTCATAACCCTCATTGTCAACCTAGCATATGTCTCTATATAATGATTAAACTCATCTAGAAAGTCGTGCCTCATAAAAGGGCCAAAAATAACCATGCATAAAACATAAAAAAATTTAAATCACGTATGGATTGCCATTTGCTTACCACGGCCTAAACCGCAGCAAACCACCTCTAATATTCCAACCGCGGTCAGGCCGTGGCAAACCACCTCTCCAGACTACGGTTTTGGCCGGGATAGCGAAATGCAGTCCGGTCCATGAAAGTTTTGATATTTTTACGCTTTGGTTCTTACTGTTGTAAATTTGTTGTTCAAAATCAAATAAATGGAGGAATGATGAATTAAGAAAAGAAGAAAAAAATGTACCATAAAATGGTCTATACGACTGCATAAGCCATTTAGGCTAGCGGTCGCATAGGAATTTGTCGTAATACTTTTGGCAGAAAATGCTATATCTATGCGACCACATAGTTATAGCTTATGCGATCATAAAGTTGAAAAATGTGACCATTGGTTGGTTTTTTTCGAATTTTCTGATGGTTCTTTTGGTGAACAAATGCAACTTTTCATGATGAGACGGAGCTAGTTCATATAGAGATGATTGAAAACTATATATACATGATAGTAATCATCCCTAAAATATAACGTAGAAGAGAAAAAACCATTCTACAATTCATCCAAAACTTGAAGAAATTTTGATGCTTCATATATTCAAAGCCTTAGTTTTTCACTTGTTCTTTTGAATAATTACTTTGCTTTTGGTGTTCTTCATTAAGGTTTGATAAATCCTACAAACTATTTGCCAATTAAATCCTTAAAAGTATTGTAAAGGAAGTAAATATCGTTTGAGGACAACGATTTATTTTTCGTGTTCAAGCCTTTGCCGAATTTTATATTCATCATTTTTTTTCTCTCTCTCCATTGCTGTATTTTTTGCTAATAATCTCAAATGATATTCGTCATTCTACTGTGATGGAGACGGAATCTACACTCGCTACAATCAAAATGATGAATCAAAACTTAGTGTGTTTGAACAGTTTTGATGTTGCTAACTTCACAAGATGGCTGGACAAACTCAAATTCCTCCTTACGGCTATTAAAATCTTCTACGTGCTTGATTCAAAATTGGAGCCGATTCCCGATACAACAGAGAAAGACACTGATGAGGTTCGTACAGAAAGAAACACGAAGAGGACAAAATTAATATGTCATGACCACATTCTAAATGCAATAGTGGATCGATTATACGATCTCTAAACTAACACCACTTCAGCAAAAGAGATCTAATATGCACTTGAAAGTAAATATAAGGTCGATGAGGATGGTACGAAGACGTTTTTAATTTTTAAATATTTTGATTTCAAGTTTCTGGATAATATTCCCTTATTACCTCATGTGCATGAGTTGCAAATAATTGTCAACAAATTGAAAGTGGTAAATATCGAACATCTTGAAACATTTCAAGTGGGAGCAATCATTGTTAAACTCCCTAGGTCTTGAAAAGGATACAGGAAGAAAATTTTCTCAATTCTGAAGACTTTTCATTAAATGATATTCAAAAACATCTTTGCATAGAGGAAGAATCAAGGGCAAGAGATAAGAATGAAAGTTCTTATGATGGTTCTTCGAAAGTCAATGCCGTGAATAATGTGGACAACTCCAACAAGTATAAGAAGAAAGGAAAATCTCTTGGTCTAAAAAATGATCGAAGAAAGTTCAAAAGAAACAACAAAAGAAGGAATGACGAGTGAATTCCATTGATAAGATTATCGCTACGGTGAGCGAAATCAATGCAATCCAAGGCAAAGTTCCAGGCTGGTGGTATGATACATGTGTTACTATCCATGTTTGTTATGTTAAATCTCTTTTCAAAACTTATCATGATATTGAAGATGGTCAAGAAATCCAAATGAAAAATGAAGGAAGATCAAAAGTGATTGGCAAAGGCAATGTGGAAATCATCTTTACTTCGGAAACAAAGATCACTTTGACAAATGTTCTTCATGTACCCGAAATGAATAGAAGCATAACAAGTGGAGTCCTATTGGGAAAATTAGGAATTAAATCTATTTTTGAATTTAGAAAACTTGTACTAACCCATAATGGGAACTTTGTTGGAAATAGTTATTCTACTGAATGAATTATCAAGCTTTGTACTCTTGAAAATAATTCTAATAAAAACATATCAATTGTCTATGTTACTGATTCATTTAATTTATGGCGTGGTAGATTAGCACATATAGGAGTTAGCACTATGAAAAGAATGATTAAATGTGGATTAATACAAAGTGAAATTGATAACTTAGAAAAATGTAAAACATGTGTTAAATCAAAGATGATTAAAAAATCAATTCATAGTGTAGTAGGATCAACAAATTTACTTGAACTTGTTCATTTCGATATTTGTGAATTGAATGGCATGCTAACAAGAGGTGGTAATAGATATTTTATGACTTTCATTGATGATTGTTCTAGGTATGCTTATGTATATTTGTTAAAGCATAAAGATGAAGTCTTTAGTTTGAAGTTGAAAATCAATTAGGAATGAAACTAAAAACTTTAAGAAGCGATAGAGGTGGAGAATATTTCTCTAACGAATTCAATATGTTTTGTGAACAAAATGGAATAGTACATCAATGCTCTGCACCATGAACACCAGAATAAAATGGTCTAGCAGAAATAAAGAATATGACATTTTTAGAGATGATTAATGTCATGTTATTGAATTCTGAATTACATTTTAATCTATAGGGTGAAGCCTTACTAAATGCTTGTCATAATCTTCCCATAAGAAATTTGGAACTGTAAACTAAATATTAATTATTTCAAAGTGTGGGGGTATCTTGCTTATTGTAAGAACATGGATCCCAAGAGAACCAAATTAGGTCATAGAGGTATCAAATGTGCCTTTGTTAGATATGCTCTAAATAGCAAAACCTATAAGCTATTAAACCTTGAGTCGGATGTTATAATAGAATCAAGGGATGTGGAATTTTTCGAAAATGTATTAGTAGCAAGAAAATTTCAAAATAATGAAGATATTTCGAATTCTAGAGAACCACAAGAAGATACATCTACAAGAGGTGTTAAATATGAACCTCGAAGAAGTAAGAGAACCAGAAAAGAAAAACGTCTAAAATCGGATAAAATAAATTCCCAACTTATTTCTTTCTACTTATTAGAGGGTGATAGGAAGGACATTGTAAGAACAACTCTTTTTGTTCAAGTGGAAAGCGATCCTAAAACCTATAAGGAAGCAATGTCTTCTAGAGATTTTATATTCTGGAAATATACGATAAATAAAGAAATGGATTCTATGATTTCAAATAATACATGGGAAATAGTTGATTTACCAAAAAGTTCTAAAGTCATTGGTTTCAAATGGGTGTTTAGAAAGAAATACAATTCCAATGAAACTCTTAATAACTACAAAGCTAGATTAGTAGCCAAGAGGTATCGTTAAAAGGAAGAAATAGATTATTTTGACACATATACACTCGTGGCTAGGATAACCTCGATAAGCATCTTGTTTACATTATCATCAATTTATGATATACATATTCATCAAATGGATGTAAAGACAACATTCTTATATAGAGATCTTGAAGATGAGGTCTATATGGAATAACCTGAAGAGTTTGTTCTACCGAAAAATGAACATAAGGTTTTTAATTATTATATGGATTAAAACAAACCCCTAAAAAATGGCATGAGAAATTTGACTCTAAAATACTATCAAATGGTTTTAATCATAATTTAGTAGACAAATGTCTTTATATTAAAGTAAATGATAGTGTAATTATTTTAATATATCTATATGTTGATGATATGTTGATAATCTGCAACAATATAGAAGGAATCAAATAAATAAAGAGGTTTATATCCTTCATGTTCAAAATAAAAGATTTTTGACACGTTGACACTATTCTTAGTATCAAAGTTAAAAGGGATAGTGGGGATTTTACATTGAGTCAATCACATTATATTGAAAATGTGATAAATGAGTTCAAACGCTTGAATGTCAAGGAGGCTAATACTCTTTATGATCCAAGTACCAAATTGATAAAAAATGATGGGAGAGCAATAGCTCAAATAGAATATGCAAGTGCAATTGAAAGTCTGATGTAAGGCAATCCAAGTTCCGAACATTGGATGGCCATTGGTGTGGCTCTTGGTTACTTAAAGAAAATCAAAAACCTTGGACTAAAATATACAAATTTCCTTAAAATCTTGGAAGGATATACTGGCTCTAGTTGGATATCGAGTGCAGGAGAAAATAAGTCAACTTTAGGTTAGGTATTTACTCTTGGAGGAGGTGTAGTTTCTTGAAAGTCCAAAAAATAAACTTGCATTACTCACTCAACAGTGGAGTCGAAGTTTGTAGCATTGGTCAAAACTGGAAAAGAAGCTAAGTGGCTAAGAGATCTATTACATGAAATACCTTTAGATATAAAGGATATTTCTTCAATACCTATCTTATGTGATAGTCAAGCTACTCTTGCTCAAGTATATAACGAAGTATATAATGGAAAGTCTAGACGCATGAGTCTAAGACACGAGTATGTAAGGAAATTAATAAAGTATGGAAAATTTCTCTTACACATGTTAAGTTTAGTGAGAACTTAGTTGATCCGTTTACTAAACCTCTCACGAGAGAGTTAGTAAGATTAATATCAAGTAGGATGAGGTTGAAACTCCTTAATTAAATCCACCAATGATAGCAACTCTAACAAAAGTATACTAAGCAAGTATATTTATGTTTAAGGGGTAATGCGAGAGATACCTAATCCTTATGCATGAGTATTGGTATATAATTATGTGATTAATATTAATTTTGAACAAGTGGGGGATGGTTGTAAATTTGTTGTTCAGAATCAAATAAGTGGCTGAAGAATAAATTAAGAAAAGAAGAAAAATGTACCATAAAATGGTCTATACAACCGCATAAGCCATTTAGGCTTGCAGTCGCATAGCAATTTGTCAAAATACTTCAGGCAGCAAATGCTATAACTATGCGACCAAATTGTTATAGCCTATGCGGTCGCATAGTTGAAAAATGTAACCGTTGGCTGGGTTTTTTCGAATTTTCTGGTGGTTCTTTTGGTGAACAAATACAACTTTTCATGATGAGATGAAATCAGCTCGTATAGAGATTATATATATATATATATATATATATGATAGTAATCATCCCTAAAACATAACACGAATGAGATAAAACCATTCTACAATTCATCCAAAACTTGAAGAAATTCTGATACTTCACATATTCAAAGTCAGGGGTTGTTCTCTTTGTATTTCAATTTTGAGTTTTGAATTCATTTTGAATTTTGTATTTTGAGATTATTAAAAATGTGTTCTTTTTGTCATTTTAAAAAATTGTTTTCAAAATTCAAAAACCCCAAAACTCGTTCTCTTCCCAACCCCTCCCCTCTCTCCCGTCTATGTTCTCTCCACCAACAACCATCACCACCCTCTGTGAAGACTCGTCGCACCCTCCATCACCACCCATTATCTCTCTCTCTCTCATCTCTGTTCCTACTCATTCTGGTGACTCTCCACATACGAAGCTCCACGACGTTTCCCTTACAGCGACGTTTTTGGTGATGATGATGGAGGTGATCAGATCGGGTGTGCAATGCCACGCTTGGAGCGGGTGGTTGGCGGTGGTCACTCAGCCGTGCGCGACATTGCAGTCCTTCGTCTTTCTAAGGTTTTTTTTTTTTTTGCGATGGTGATTCTGTTGTGATTTTTTGTTGGCTTTGGTACCAAACCTCCATTATCAGTCAAAAATGATTCTCTTCAAGTTTCGAAAGTGTGCAAATCAATCTCCAAACTTTTCATATGTTGAATTTCACTCTCGAAACTTGTGGTTTCCCTCCAATTGCTATCTTAATGTTTGTTATCTATTCTGTGAAATTCGATTAGCTCTCAATTACTTCGAACCAACTTTAACTAAGCTAAAAATCTTTCTTTTTTGCTTCAAATGCCTTCAAATAAGGGTTTTACGAACAATAACAAACTTACACTAAATTAAGCCTATATAACTCCATTCCATTTGCAAATATTTATCAAATTTATAAACGCGGGTAAACGTGTGAAATATCCTTGTAACACACAAGCAATATATAATCATAACATGCTGCATTGAAGATTAACTCTTATAGAAAATATATATTTTAACTCATGTGACAATTTTTTCAATGCAATCGAAAACAACACTAAGGATACTCATGTTCATTATAAATCAGTGTTCTAAAATATGTAATGCGTGACAATGCGTTGAGGCCTAGTTATGGGCAATGTGAGTTTAGGCGAGGCATATGTGTAAAAAGACGATTTCTTATTTTAATATTATTTTAGTTTTTAATCAATCAAAAAAATTATTTAGTAATAAAAATAATATTTATCAAACATCTAAAACAGATTTATAGAAAATTTATACATTTTTTCAAAAGTTTCCAACAAAAAGATAAGTTAAAAATGTAAATCAAACTTTAAATTTTAACTTAAAATAATTGTAAAAAAAATTTTAAAAAAATGATAATAATGCGCGCCTAGATGCGCATTTAGCAGTCAACGACAAATAAGGCGTCAAGCCACTTGGCTTGGCATTTCCACCGCGCATCGCTCCTAGACGATGTTTATGCACGTTTTTTAGAACACTGTTATTAACAAGACACGATTTGGCATATGTAATGGTGATTATTCGAATTGATCACCTCCAACTTCAAATTTTAGATTCAAATTTTTGTAAACAGCTGCCAGGAACGTTGAAGTCCCCGTCAATGGAGTCACTGGGGTAGAGTAAGAAATTGATACTTCCACATGCAAGATGGGCTTAACCATTTAGAGAGATTTTAAGAATCCATATCGAAGAGGGAAAATTTGTTATTCATTTTAAGACCACATTTGTTGCATTTTCCTTTCACGTCTTACCCGTTGTTGATTAGTCTCAATTAATCCGTATAATACATATTATTCAGATAAAAATTCTGATTTTTTTCCAAAAATCCAAAATTGTGAGATGTCTCGAAAAGTCAGGGCTCTGTCTGAACCCCATTATTAAAAAAAAAAAAATTCAAATTCATTTTCAATCACACATTTTATCAATAAAATATTTGCATGTAAAACTTTTTCTTACTTTCAACAGCATATTCTACAAAAAATCACTATTACAAAATCCACTTTTCTATAAAATGGGGCTCAAACAAGGGCATGGTATAGTAGGGGTGTTAAATGGGTGGATTGAGCTTCTCACAGCTCGCCATATACTTTTATTATTATTTTACAAAAAATTTGGATATTTTTTCTATTTTGACTAGCTAGCTTGCACATGAGCCAACGAGCTTGCATAAGCCGACGAGTGACTCGTATTATCAAATCGCTACTCGGCTCTCTAGTGGGAAGAGTCGAGTCCACTTTGTTAGTTATTGAGGAAATTTATTTTCCTTTCAAAATTAAATTCTAGTCAATAATCGATCTTAGATCACCTTGAGGTCATTGGATTTTGTTTTTAAATCCTCACACATAAGGGTGAGATGATAATCTTGAATGAGCTTTTAATGGTCTAGCCAAGTGCTTCCTCCTTCAAAAATTCTCTCTTATTCTCTTTTAAGTGCCTCCCTTAAGTATGAGAGAATGTGGCTAACATTAAAACCATAAGAAATGTGCCCACAAAAGACATATTTATAATTCTCAAATAGGGTTTCATAATTGCACAATTTCCCTTGGACTTCATTGTGATAGGTCAATTAAGTCACACACAATTATTAGAGCCAAGAGATGGATCTAACCGAACTCACAAGACTCAAGTTCTAATATATATTTCTAAATGGGTCAACTCTCGACCAATTGACAAACATCTATTAATTCCGACTTATTCTACCAAAGAGTCAAAATTGCACTCTCGAATCGAGTGATAATTATGGAAGTAAATTATGATTCGATAATAATATCCTCCAATTATCGTTTCACAAATCAACCCTCATTTGACCGCCAATATGTTGAAACCAGTAAAATGATCGTTTTACCTTTCAATATGTATTACCCTCCGGTCCTATTTTTATAAAACAAATTCGTTGTGAACAAATCACAACATACAATCTAGGGATCTCATAGTCGGACTATTGTGCTCAGGTTCAACTGCCTATAGAAAACACCTTAGAGTGATGATCGTCTCATCAAGACGATTAACGGATTCGACTATTGTAAATATATGATCTCTAACTGTTTCGGTCCGATTCCTAAAGCACCAAGATCAATCTTCTAATTAAGATTTCACTCATGGTTTCTCAAAGAACTTAAATAAGCAATCAAAGTTACATTAATCGTTCAAGATTTAGGTAACTTATTTGATAATCGAGTAGAATCTCATTCTTTGCAGTCACAAATGAGTCATCTACGCGATCACATTCCATATGTATAAAAGACACACATTATTGTTCTTATTCCCAAATTTAGACAAATCTTAATAAAAAAACAATGCAATCTTATGAACATAAAGTATCAAACTTTATGTACTGATAGTAAACGATATATTTTGATCACGTCACGAATTGTGTTTCACTATATTAGAACTATTGAGTATGCAATTTTTGATATCATATATGATACTGAAACTTTAAATAATTGTTTCAAATTATAACACGCAATAATCGAACGTCAATTCAAAATGTCATTTTACAAAATACCACTTGAAAGGGCATCAAACTAACACACTTAACATCAGTGACCAACTCGCCCCATAACATCCTACATTACGGATGGATATATGCTATAAACCATTTTTTTTCCTGTCGTGAAAGGGTCAAATGGGTACATGGGCGAAATTCGACTAAGTTGATCTAATTTCCGAATTGGGTCTTGAATTTTTGGTTCTAAACTCAACTTGGCTTAGATGGAAGACCAGACTTAAATAATAGGTCCCAGTACAATAATTAGAAGTGGGCCCGAACATTACTTCTTTCTTGGAAATTACCTAAAGGAAAATATTTTTTTTTTTTTAAAAAGGGCATTTCTTACCTTTGAGACGAGAATTAAATAGGAGCACCAAATGGCAAATACCGACCAAAGAAATGCGTATTTAATACTTCAAATATTGTCAAATTCATATGCCTATGGATGGGACCCACTATTGATTGCTTATGGAGTATGGGACCCACTGTTATGTTGACGACGAAAAATATCTGAGTGAGGAATGCGATGGCGTAAACAGATTTCTCGTTGAGATTGTGGCGCATGTTAGCGGCCTTGTGATCCACTTGCTGTTGACAAGCGTGAAGAACACTACAATCTAAGGGCATCTAGATTCTCAAAAAGCATTAGTTATAAATATAAATTTAAAGAGTAAATTTATTAAAAAATTAAAAATTTTACTTTTTATTTACTTTTTTGTACAATTATTTGTTAACTTTCTTTATTTTTCAATTAACATATACTTTTTAGAGGTCAATAAATATGAATAATTTGAGTAGTGGAGTATTCGTACTTGCAATTTCATTGAATGCAGCCATGATAAAATAGAAATAAAAAGTGTATTTGGCTCTCTAAGTCCTTGTTTGATAATCATTATTTTTATACTTTTTTTACATATTTATTTTCAAATTCCAATTACAGATTCGCATATTATAATATTCTGCACGTAAAATAAAACTTTTTCCCTATTTTTAACTACATATTTTTTTAAAAATACTATTCAAAACTCTATTTTCCTCAAATAATGATTATCAAACAATCACTAAATATAGAGAGTCCAACCCAAACTATTTTATAAAATTAAAATAAAGAATTTATTGAAGTATAATTTTAAACTTTGACTCTTTAAAATAAAAAATATTTCACTTTCAAAAAGTGTCTTGAAAATGCTCCAATAGCTTGTTTGGTTCCAACAAGAAAAGGGAAGGTTAAGTGATAAATATATAAGATACACATATCTAGACCGTTACATGTGATTAATTGTCATTAATTTTGATGACGTATGGCTTAATTTATTGTTAATTTTTTTTTCTTTTTTGCTAGGTAAAACTCGAGAAAAAAAATTGGATAAATTGGAAGAAATGAAGGAAAAAGAGGTAGTGAAAAAAAATTCAAAGTTCAGGGACCAAAATGCAACATTCAATAGTTGATTTGAATCATAAAACGATGATTGAAGATTACATGTTATCAATTGGATGCAATTGGAGGTCAAGAGAGTGAAATATAGCTAAATTAATTTCACAAATTAATTTCCAAACAAAAAATTTATGCTCCAAATTTTTAGTCTCACATTGAGACTCATGTCTAGCCTAGCAAATGATCGAATTTAAAAAAAAAAATGATATTCCTACAAGAATTTTAGCCCTTTGAGTTATATTTAAAAAGCACTTTTATCACTTCAATTAGATATTAGAAGAGAAATTTATGACAAAAATGCCGAAAACTATGTAGAGACAAAACCAAGTGAACCTGCGAGCGAGCACGGGCCATTTTGGCACGCGCACAATACATTAATTTTCTTGACCCGAGAGCCATTTGGCTCAACGGGGCGAAGAGTAGTTATGCCTGTGCGCGCACGGGATATTTCCACAGATTAACGAGCAATTTCCTTTTGAAATTCAAACTCTTTTAGAACCCAAATTGAACGCAATTTCGACTTATTTTCTAACTCATATAAATACAAAACAAGGGTTATACATTGGAGGACCCTATTTGTTTCTTCATGTACAATAATATCACCAAATTTATCTAGAACAAGAGGTCAATTGTTATATTTAAGAGAGGTGATCAAATCCTAATAAGGAGTTGAAGCCAATTACTTCACAATTTTGAAGAATTCAAACCTGAAATCGAAGATGGACATCTTTTGGATTTTATCATTATCTGGGTTATATTTTTCTATCTTCTTATAATTTGTTTAAAAATAAATTAGATCCGTTTTTGTATTGGATGAAGATGAACCATATTGTTGATTCATTGTAATTGTAGACTAATAAATTTAGATTATTTTTTACATTTCTTAATTAATTTTGTATAACATTGTATTATTTAATTGATTGGCCATCAATTAGATAATTTAGTTGTTTGTTGTAGTGTTCGGAAAGTCCCAATCAGTTTAGAACGCGGTAAAATTATCATATGTGCAATATATGTTAAAAATAACATTTTATCACGTATACAATTATAATCTAAATTTTAATGCATTTTAATCATTCGAATTCGGACTACGAATAAATTTGGTTCGTGGTTGGATTGAGTTAATTTATCTTGGAAAAAAATTATATATCACAACTTTATCGATTGTCAAGAACGCATTAAATGAATTAGATTACAAATCAAGAATTGAAATAAATAACAATAAGCAGATTTGAAATACAATACAATCACCCATAATTTGATACAAACCCTAATTTTACAGTTTTACTAGATTAATTTAAAATAATTAAAAAAACTCTATTTTGTTTACATAATTCGAATTCTATACGGAACTGGTAAACTTGAATTCTCGTGGGACGATACTCTTAACTTACTAAATTCTATTACTTATCGATGATCCCCGTACTTTTACGGGTTTCGCATAAAAAGTAAGTAAATGAAGGATAAAAATGAACTTTCCCTTTGAAATCCGTGGAAATGAAATGTGGGATGAATAACGCTACATAGTATTTAGTCCCAATTTAGGTGATATGAATTGTTCAATTTTACCATTGGTGCTACCTAAATCGATGCTAGCATTGATGATATTACAACATTATTATTATACTTTGGTATATTAAACTAAACGTGACTGAGATGGGACGAGTATAAACAAAAAGTAATTAATTGTGTTTAGCAACACCTATCTAACGTTAATCTTCCTATCCAATTGGAGGAAAGTAGTCAATGTATCAAACATTTGTAATAGTAAGCAATTTTTCTATGGAGGACGTGTTTCATTGTTCAAGTAGAGCATCAAACTCTTTGAGTGTCATCGTGTCACTCAAAAGGAGTAATTATTATTATAGGGACAATTGCCAATTCTTGCTCGTTGGGCTACTTATTTATTCCAATTATCATACCTAGTTGCAAATTTTTCACCAATAAAACAACTAACATGGATGCGAATCAATGATGAGATCAGATTACTTAAGAAATTGTTCTTACATAACATGTGAACTAGATCGTATGAATAAAACCTAATTCACTTTACACTGAATGTTGGTGCAAATGTTATCTCAACAGTGAAAATATTAGTAATTGTATTTTCGTTCACCTATTTGATAACAAGCTTTTGTTTGATTTTTGGGAAGTGAATAAAACCTAATTCACTTTACACTAAATGTTGGTGCAAATGTTATCTCAACGCAAGTGAAAATATTAGTAGTTGTATTTTTGTTCACCTATTTGATAACAAGCTTTTGTTTGATTTTTGAGAAGTGATTTTGTGAACGGTAATTTTTCGGAGAACGTGATAAAAATGTATGAATAATGTATAATTAAAATTGAGGGTAAGAAAATGATTTTAAAAGAAGAATCTATTCAAACAAGAATACGAGACAAATTTTCTTGTCTTCACAATTGCTGCATTAGTTGACCTCGGGAAAATTGGAAAGACCGGCGGGGTCACATCTCAACAACAAATGAGCACATACTTGATACGGTTGTTATAGTAAATGTCTACCGTCCAATTGAAGAAAAAACAGTGGCCAATGGGGCCCATGGTCCCCCATCTTAACTTTCTTTTTTTGGTTCAACGGTCAAGATGTACTTGTATTTCTTTTTCCTGCTATTAACGTCATAATAGTTTCTTTTCAAAAATAACGATAAGTTTTTTTTATTATTGAATCCTTCACCTTTCATATTTACAATATATTTTTTTAACAGTGTGTCTTACATTTTATTGAATTATGTTACACATTTTTCACCATCAATTTCCATCGTTGTTACCCTCACACCACTTATAATTAAGTCTGTTGTACACATATTATTTTTTATTTTCACTCAACACTATAGTCGACTTCGCCACCACATGTAACATTTAGTGTAATATAATCACAGTATTTACAACACTACTTATAACACTAATTATTAAACCACCATTCTCGTCACTCGTAATATTCATTGTTATCCCACCACCTCTTCTAACAAATCACATTACCACCAAGATCAATGCCACAATTTACACCGTTACACGACTGTCACCAGTGCTTACCTCCACCTTCAACATCACCACCATGCCTCACACCTCAACAATGGGAGAAGCCTAATCCTCCTCTCACAAAAATAAAAATCAGACCAAAAGATAACGACGATAACAATAACAAAAGCATCCCATATCAAACATGTTTTCACATCGAAGATCGCAAATAGCAATTCGAGCTACATGAATTGGGGGTTTAGCACCTCAAACCTGGGCAATCGAAAATGGTGGTGGTTGGTGTGCATAGTGGTAGAAGAATATGGTGATATGAAGGTAAGTAGTGCTTGTAGAAGGACAAGCATAGTGGTGGTGGCGTAAAGGAGGTGGTGCAAGGAGGGATGCAGTGGTGGTGGAGGAAAGGAGGCGGTGGTTACCAGTGATGTGTGTAGGTGGGGGTAGAGATTAGGTTCGGGTCGAGGGTCAGTGGTAGGGTTTGATGGTTCGACAAATGTGGTGGTGAGTGTGGTGGGTATTGTTTGGGTGGAATGTGCTCTTAATTAGGTATTAAAATCAATATTCTATGAATAAAAAAGAAGCTAAGTAAATATGGAATATCAAAACTAAAAAGAGGCGAATGACATAATTTCCCCCTCTTTAAAACGCTTTAGGCCAACTTTTGTGTGTCCAAACTCGAACAAACTACCTAAAACTCATTAGCTCAATTCCAATTATGTGTGTGTGTGTAAAAAATAATGGGGGCAATGAGGTAATTTCCCCAATCGAGGTGGGGATGGGCCTTTCCCGTCCTGCCCTATTGCCATTGCTACTCAATCCTTAGTTCAACGATCATGCCTTTCTCGATCAATCCAATATGATTTAAGATGCTAGCATGTTGAATCTCTACTTCAACGTTATCGTCACTATTGTGTCATCCCATACATTCGTATCACTTCGTTGATCACGGCATTACATGCATTCAATTGTCTCCTTGGTGCCATCTCATCAAGGACCTAAAATTGTATTGTGGTATCAAACTAAAGCAGCAAACGCATGAAAATCTGAAACACGCTCCAAATTTATCTCAATTTTTTTCATTTATTAGTGGCCAGAAAAAAAATAAAGCTATAACAATATTTTAAATAATAAAGCTTGATTTCATTATCAATTTTTGTTTTCATTGCACCACTTTTTAATTGCATTAAAATTCTCTAACATTTGTTCAGTATTATACTCATTTCCTTTGTTTTTTTCATTGTATTCTTATCATCAAACATTATATTGATTAACATACATTGTCTTGTGGCAATTTTCATCGAAAAGTCCGTTAAGAGAGCATAAAATACTTATTTGCTTTTCCTATTTTATAATAATAAAAATGTAACAAATACAAAAATATAACGAAATATTTTCCATTCATTTTAAAGCACATTAACAAAATATGTAATCCATCGCGACAAATTTATGTGTTAATTAATGAAACGTTGATGTGATATTAATCAAATATTAGGGACCTTTTGTTAAGGGATAAACTTCATATCGAATAAAAATAAAAATATAGACAAATTTATAAAGGTTTAGATTACTCATTTTAACAAAGTTAACTTTTTAAGATAGAACCCCAAATATTAATACTTTTAACATAATTTAAAATTCGTGCAATAAAAAAGTATGATATCAATATAATTACTGAATAGTAAAACTTAAGAAGAAAAACATAATAGGTGGTTCTATCCACATCAACAACATTTTGATTTCATTAAAAATCACTAACCTTTATTCATGGTCATATGCCTTTTGACTTTTTTTTTTAATGCACTCATTCTTAATCTTTGTGTTAGTTAATACATCTTTTCCTATGACAATTTTCGTCGAAAGATTTCATTTGCATGCTTTAAAGAACACATATCTAGTTGCAAATTAGTATTTTATGTTTTTCTTCTTGATTATTGAAATATATGGGTAACAAATAAGTTATTTTCGTTTCCTTTGAAACAAATTTTAAGAACGATTACATAAGTATATAGGATAACGAGTAAAATTTATGTGAACATTTTATGCAAATAAAATGATGTGCACTCGTATAAAAAATATGGTGTCGCTATATTTAGCCAAACATAATCTAGCAAAAGATCTAATTGCACCGAGATAATTAAATTGAAAGAAAATAAAATAAAAATAATAAAATCGGCTCCTTGATAGTTCTCTAGCAATGCATTCGAATTTGTCAAATTATTTATATAGTAAAAAGATATCTAATTATATAAAAATAAATCTAGACTTTTGAGAACTGTTTCTAGTAATAACGACAACCAAAATAGGATCTCTTATCCATAGTACTATTAGCGATGTCAAAAAAGTTCGACGGCTCGAGCTCGGTCGGAAAAAAGTCCAAGCCGGACCGACTAGTGGCTCGGTGGCATCGAGCTGAGGCTCGAGTAGAACCCTATTTTGGGCGTCGGCTAGCTCGGGCTCCTCATCGGCCCGTGTCACGTGTCGAGCCAAGCTATTTTTTTTTTAGATGTATTTTTTTATATATTAATATTTAGTTATTATTTATAATACGTATAAATTGCACAATTTTTAAATACATTATAAAAAATTATAGATTTATAAAGAATTAAAAAAAAAAACACGAACCGCCTCGGCTCGGCCCGTTAAGGCTCGAGCTGAAAGCTCGGACCGAGCCTCATTTTTTGGTTGCGCTATTGCTCAGCTCAACTCGGACCTGTTTTGCTCGAGCCGAGCCCGAGCTTTGAGTTTCGGCTCGTGGCTCGGCTCTGCTCGGCTCATTGACATGGCTAAGTATTATTGCCATCTTACGTTAAATAGACGATAGTCATAAATTTTGACAAAATATTGATGAAATATGTGGTCGAAAAATTATTAAAAGTTATATATCATATAATATGTATGATTAAAAATGAGTTTTCTAAAATGACGACCAGACAAGGACATTTTAGTAAAGTTATGCCTAATGTGTGTTAGTCATGTGTTCTATCACGAGTGTGACATTACTAAAGATCTTTACACCGTATGGAGCTACGTTAGTGGAGTACGTTCTTTTTGTAAAAAGATATAAAATTGTTTTGACGGTGGCATTGCGCTTTGTTAAAATTTGTTTAATTGATGGGCCCACGTGTCACCACAGTTACTATTTAAACGTACGATTTCGATTTGATTTAACGTTAATTTATATTTGAAAAGTTGGACCAATATATGTGAAGGAAGACAAATCAAAAGCTCTCCCACCTGCAAGATATTTGCAAGCAGTTTTCACTCAGGGAATACCCATTGCATTGTTGTCCCTATTGTACATCTGACAGTTTATCATATTTCAATGAGTTATTAATTAATTCAATTGTTTTTTTATAGATTGAATCTTAGAAATTATTCTTCTACGAATATTACAAATTTTACATGTAATGACTCGGATCAAGCGTTCAAGCCGTTAACTTATGTATCATCTGCTTTGAGAGAATTTGAATCAATCTTACCCCTTATGATTTTCCATCGCGTCACGCAAGGCTTGCGTCATGACATAGCATATAAAACTAGTTTACTTTTGTATTTTTTGTCTTTTACATAACTATAAAATTTATAACTTCATTCGAGCAAGTTGATGTCCAACTTTTAAAGTGGAGCAAGTTGGTGTTCAATCTATTGTTAAAGTTTCGTAACTAATCATAAAAATGAAAATTATTTGAATCTTAATTTAATTATCATAAACCCTCATGGGATTATATCTTACTCGAGTTTTTTAGATACCAATTAGTGTGAAGCATAAAGTTGAACACACACAGGGTCACTCACGCGACAGCTTAATGGAGATTTGCAATTATAAAGGGTTGATGACAAAATTACATTTTTTTTTTAAATTACGACACCAACTTATTCCTCGGGTGAACATTGAGGACCCATTGTGTAATTTTTTTAATAGTTAAGAATTAGATCAAGTTAATTCATGAATAGTAATTGAAGTTCAAGTGAAATTCAAATTGATCGTTAACGTACTTTCATTACCTATTTAAATATATTACATAATTGATTACTCTTTCAGTGGCATTCACTCTAGATTCGTCGTATGTCCATTAAACTTTGATATTGACTAATGATCTATATCAATGCCATGAAATTATAGAGATTCAAAATAAAACACGATTCTTAACGATAGAATCTCAAGTGTAGCGAAAAAAAATTTCAGATAACTCATTTTAATCCTAACCCTCACCACTATTAAATAGTAAAAACAACGCACGAAGCTTATATAAGAAGTTGATTGAAATGAATTAACGACATTTCGTTTACATGAATATTTAACAGCTACTAAGCCTAGTATAACATTAATAAGCTAAAAGACTTGCCAACTATGTAATAATATATAACTTTAACGGTTAAAGAGATCGCAAAAATACTTCAATAACTAATATGAAAAATCTTCACGAACTTTAATGACATTAATGAAATTAACTCGAATCAAAACTGAATCAGAGATATTTTATTGTTTACAAGTTAAAAACAATAAAGAAAATAGGTACAGATGATTCCAAACCTTTGTTCAAATTGCATTTTTGGTCCAAAATTTTTGAAGGTGGAATAAATGCTCTCAAATCTTTTCATTTTTTTGTGCAAATGGTTCTTTTGCACGAAATCCATCAAAATAGCCATTAGAATTGTGCATGCAATGCAATTATCCTTGTTTTATTTTTACTTCCAGTAACAACTTCGTCAAATGATTTTCTCCGCAAAAAAAAAAAAAAAGAAATTTAAACAGAAGTTCATATTCTTCCACTCACTTCAACCTAACCCAATCCAACTCGCTACCACCATTATCACACCACCACAATCATTGAATCGACTGAAACTGTCGTTAGAAAATCAAGAAAGTCACTTTCTATTTTATATAAGCATGCGAGAGGAAGATATATTATTTATAGTGACATTTGTATATACTAAACTCGATGAAATGATGAAAACTACAAATTACACAATTTAGGTTACAAATAGATATAGCTAAAATTTGCAGATAATGCAGCCCAAAATCTTCTCAAAGTAGACTATTTAACCTTGAGAAATGTCATTTGTACTTTTCAAAGTGTACATCATACCTGATATTAACTTTGTTTTCAAGAAATTATTGGAGTGAACACTGTTTTTTCTTTGTAATTATCAAATGATAGTTTGGCAA
>CAIGRP010039250.1:1953-66583 GCA_903798385.1 Fraxinus cuspidata
GGGGGGGGGGGGGGGGGGGGGGGGGGGGGGGGGGGGGGGGGGGGGGGGGGCGCGGCGCAATCTTGTAAAAGATACTCAAAGTAAAGCATAATAAACAAATAGTGCTTGAGGTGGATTCCAAGGCTGGTCCTGGGTGATAGTGGACTTGAATGTGTCCCTTCTATTACCTGCACGTTTTGATAGAATTTGTTGCATTACTGTACACCAGTGATTCCCTTGACCATTCTAAGGGTTTGATCACGCCTCTGCGACTAACTACGACTTTTGGGAGAATGGATTGTGTCACCCTACATTAGTTGGTGTCCAACTAAAGGTCTCCCAAAAGGAAGGGAAAATGAAGCAGAGCATTACTCGAACACGAGTGTAGGCCTATCTTGTAAGGGATCCTTGAAGTAAGGTCCAAACAAATAAAGTTTGGGTGAATTCCCAGGTGTTCTCCTGACTGATAAAGTGCTTGATTGTATATCTCCTGCTAGTTGCAGTTTCCGAAAAAAAAATGCTGTGTCGCCTTGCATCAATTCTTCTCTCACTGAAAGAGGCAGGGTTTTGCAATTCATTCAAATGTCACCAGTAGTCCCCACAGGAGCACAAGCCTTCTCTAAAGTGATGAAATCGATTTGAATCCCTGACAACAATTTCTCTTCCTTCTATTTTTGATATAAGCTTAATCACTGTGTGACAATCACCACAAACTCTAAGATTCTTCATGATCTGAATTGGGACGGCAGGAGATGTAGAAATTAGTCCAAAAGCAATAGCCAACCTCTCACTGTGCTGAGAAAGAATTGCTTCTTTATGCTCTTCTTCAATATCATGGAGTACATAATTTGTATCCGGTCGATATCCTGCATCCCTCAGTGGAGTATTTAATTCTTCAAGCTTCATATAAATGCGATCTGATAAAGGATGCGAAGCATCACCAGCCACAAAAGAATAGGTCTTGTTCTTAACCTCAATCCAGCTATATCCTGTTTCCTTTTTAACTTTTTTCTCATCCATCAGTTTTCTCACCTTTGCTCTGTCTTGCCACTTTCCACATACTGCATATAAATTAGATAACAAGACATATGAAGCCGAATCCTGTGGTTGAAGTAAAATGAGTTTTTCCGCTGCAAGTTTCCCCAGCTCTAAGTTTCGATGAACTCGGCATGCTGACAATACAGTACGCCAAATAGTTGCCCCTGCATGGAATGGCATCCCTTCGATTAGAGTCATAGCTTTATCCAGCATTCCAGCACGGCCATACAGATCAACCATGCACGAATAGACTTCCATTGTAGGAGGAATGTGAAGATCCTTTACCATCATATCAAAATATCTTTGACCTTCATTCACAAGCCCTGCATGAGTACAGGCAGAAATGACACCAATAAATGTTATTTCATCCATATCCATGTTTCCCTTTTGCATTTTTTCAAATACCTTTAACGCCTTCTTCCCAGAACCATGTTGTGCATAACCTGATATCATCGAGTTCCACGATATTAAGTCCCTTTCCTTCTGCCTCTTAAAAACTTCATTTGCACTTTCTATATTCCCTCTTTTTGCATACATTGTCACAAGAGCGCTGCTCACAATTACAGCATTACTATATCCTGATTTGATTGAGCTTGCATGGAATTGTTTCCCTTGCTCTGTTGCTCCCGTGGGTGAAGCACATGCATTGATTATGCTAGAGAAGCTATACTCATTTGGCCTGACGCCCTCCTTGGCCAATTGGCAGAAAACTCTTACAGCTCTCTCAGGGTCTCCTCCTTGGGCATATCCAGCTAACATCGCAGACCATGCAACAACATCCTTCTCTTCTATTTGTTCAAAAACTTTTGCAGCTTCACTAGTTTTTCCTATCTTAATATAAGCATCCAGTAACGCAGTTCCTACTGAAGTTGATTTCTCATAATTGATTTTTATGATTTCCGCATGCACTTGAAACAATGAAATCAAGGGATGAACTGTGAGTACTGTTGAATAAGTGAAATGATTTGATCTAAAGCCTTCTGTCCTCATTTGATAAAAGAGATCTACTGCCCGCTCCGGTCTGCCATTCTGTAAGTATCCCCCAATGATTGCTGTCCACGTTACCACGTTCTGGGCTCCACCCATGGTGGAGAACAACTTAAATGCATCATCCGTTTCACCCCCTTTCATGAAGGAGACCATTAGAGCTGTTTGAATGTTATCATAATTTCCAAACCCGCTCTTAACAACTTGACAATGGATCTGCCTGGCAAACTTCACTTCCTTAAGGTTAGCACATAACTTAATAACCGTAGCAAAAGTTGTCTGCGTCAACTTTACATTGGCAACTGTCATGCTATAGAATAGATCAAGGGCTTCCAACTCAAGCCCGTTCATTACAAGACCTGCAATCATTCCATTCCAAGAAACTACATCCCTCCACCCCATTCTGACAAACACACCTTTAGCCTCTCTAATCATCCCACACTTAGAATACATACTGACCAAAGAGTTTCCCACAGACCTAGTCAACTCATAACCATTCTTAATAACTATGGTGTGCACTATAACTCCCCCCTCTATGGCTCCCTTATCCGCCAAAGCTCCAAGAATTGTCGCAAAAGTAAAAGGATTCGGCTCGATACCCTCCACTTGCATAACATTAAAAACTTCTATCACCTTATCAATAACACCCTTTTGTGCATAACCTGCAAGTAACGAAGTCCAAGTGACCACATTCTTCTCTCCCATCTCATCAAACACTCTTTTCCCATCATTTAAATTTTCATTCTTAATATACATATCAACAAGTGACGTGCCAACGCTAACCTTTCCAAAAAACCCACTTTTAATACATTGACAATGCACTTGTTTTCCAAGAACACAATGACGAAAGCTTGCGCAAACCTTTAGTATACAGGAAAGGCTAGACCCGTCCACTAAAAAACCCGAGCCATGAATACCTGCATAAAGATTTAACGCCTCTTGGTTTAGACCATTGCGAGAGTACTGAAAAAGCAAGTGATTATAATACGCAATGTCTCTTTGAGGACAAATATCGAACGTGTTGTGTGCATTCTGTGTATGAGACGGAGAAAAAGGTTCGCCCAGTTTATCAGAATCAATGGCAATGGCATACGAGTGCAGGAAATGAAAAGTTTGAAATGGGTTTTGTAACTTGGATTTAGTTTTGAGTTTTCTTAATCTTGGAATCATGGTATGAGTTGTTCAATACCGTTGTGTGGGAGGCACTAATTTTGAAATTTGGTGCCAACTTCGTAACGGATGGGTCAAGTTGTTATTTGACCCGTGCGCTTGAGTTTGGGTCCTTCGGTAGAGGATGAGGTGGGACCGGCAATCTTGCTACACACATCCTGATTTTACACAATCTCGTCATTTTTCACATCTCACATCCAATTATTATAACACTTCCATGTCATCCATCCATCAACAAAGACGTACAAATAGCTTAATTTTTGTAATATAAATCTCCAACCCATTATTGTGGTGGTAAGTTAGTCCACAAACTTCCAATCCTTCTTCACGATTAGTCAAATGATAAAAACCAATCAAGTTTCTATAAGTTGTCAATTACCTAATTAGTTCTACCATTCAACTCAAGTGCCTTATGAACCAATAATATGTTGTGTTCTCCATTCTAAATGATAGAAAGTGATTTTTTGCTATACTGTTACGGAGTTAGTTCATCAAAAAATTGTTTATTTATATTTTTGGAAGCGGAACAATAATCTAAAAGCACAAAGTTGATAACTAAAAGTAAAACAAAAAATAACAAGAAAATAGCTATGATCTAAACCGGGACATGTAATGTACAAGAGATCAAAGTTAATTCTTGTTTCTCCAGCTTTAATCTTGCATTGCCTCGTTCCTATATACACGCAAATGAAATAGTCATTCAACCTACGCATTATAGTACATGTCACAAGTTTCTACTAAATTTTACAATCAACCACCTTCACCCAAGCTTGAAACCAGTGTAGCCAACAAAAGCACGCGCACTGGTGAAAGAAGAAACTGTTGTTAATTGATGTGATCAGTATGCATCCAAAACTACTCGTTGATTCACCTCTCGTATTTTAAGAATGCGGTCTCCATTTCAACGCCCCTCTGCAACATCTATCCTGGCTTTCTCATAAATGTGCTGCTCTGTGCTTTGAACTCCTCGAGGAGCTGTGGAATTTGGTAATCGGAAGATCCATCACCTAACCCGATCATGCATTTAGCTTATGATGGAAAAACATCTCATCCTCACTTTCATCTGACTTCTAAGATCCATGACACACATTCTTCAAGTAGTTGAAATTTCTGATCCAGGGCTACGTTCAAGAAAATTTGCATTTTGTCGCGGAACTCAGAGGAATCTTCCTTGCACCTAAATGATCCAGCACATGCACAGTGTTCAGATAAATGTGCAGCTTTGATTTGATTGCACTTAAGGCACACCAGGTCCTGAAGATGGAAGAGTCGTTCTCTCTGTCGTATAATCTGAAGAAGAGCATTCTCCATCACCTCGTGATTATATGGTTGCCCACACTGAGGCACAGCACAACGCCATTCCTGAGCAATTAAGGCCCTGTCACTGCACAAATCTAGATCTCTGCAGTCGTTGCAGTAACTGATAACAGGATAGAGTTGGGATATTAGCAGATATAAGTAAAATTTTATGACTAATCACATATTTAAAGTTATTTCGAAAGAAATAATCCATATAAAATCATTATTTTCACATTTTTCCTTGAAAAAAAAAATTAGTTCCGACTTACCTGCAAATGATATTTGGTAAAGTTAAGGACATTGATAAATTTTGAAATTCGGCCTCCGGAGCAAATTCCCTTATGCGGATCAATTTTAAAAGATTCCTTCTCATGATCTGCACAAATACAAGGCAGGAATAAAATTTCTCAGATGACTGGTTGGATCCGACCTCTTTAGCTTAGTGCAACAAAAACATTATCAAATGAGCAAAAAGGAAAAAATAAAAAAGAAAGAAATAGAAAAAATGAGGATTTCACACATAATATAGAATTATTTCCATGTGGTATTGAATTTGGATAGAACTTGAAAACTTTCGGAGACAACTACAGTGTAATAACATCCTAAAATGCTGAAAATCATAAGCTTAGGAAATTTAAGAATTAAAAAGGAAAATAGTGGAAATGTTATAGAGAAAACTAGCATCAATAGTCAAATGAGTAAGAATCCTCTACCCACATCCATCAAAAATAAGTAAAGGCAGACATAATTTTCAGAGTCAATCTGTTTTAAATTTCATATGATATTAACATTCATGTTATAAAAATTCAGAGATCAATCTGAAAATGCTGATAATTTATAGTAAGACGGCAGGACTAGACATCATAGTTCCAGCTTTACAGGCACACGATGCATAGCTCACCTCATAAGAAAATAGTAATATTAAATTTACTATGCCTAGGATGTGCAGAAATATGCATACCAGAACTTCATGCTGAACATTTTGGTCAAGAGCCAAAACTGCACAGATATACTTGATGAAATCCAGAGCAGGATCCCCCTTATGAATATTGTTAAAAGGTTGTGAACTTCCAATTGAGATGGGATGGTCACTCTTGTGAAGACTTGGATCACATACAATTTTAAGAAGTTTGTCTGAGAAGTAAGATCCAATCTGAGGACATGCAATTACTTGAGTCAAGTTTAATTGGTCAGAGAGAGTTCATAAAACATATTTAAAATTATTGCAAGTTACTCTCAATTAATACCTCTTTCTTCAGATACGTGTTCATCTGTGATTCAAGAATTTCTGCAGTTGCAGCTGTGATTGATGGAGTGCACAAGTCGCCAATTGTATGAGCTCGGCTTGCAGCTTGTTCTTGTGCATACTTCCACGGCTCATATATAAATTCAGAAACAATCAAGATGAAATGATCCTGTATAAAATAATATTTCACAGTTGATTAGGCAGAACGCTCATAAAACATCACATAGATGATGCTTAGCTGTGAGGTTTCAAATTGGAAAACAGGGGGTTCATTTACCTAAGCAGGCAAGATCTCCTATGTGAAACCCTACTATCTAGCAATACAAAATCCCAAATAGAGTCGATCAGAGAAGACCGTGGAATTAGATATGAAGCATTGCAGATCAGAATTCAGTGGTCTGGGAGAAATGAGAGTCTGATAATTATTGGCTAGTTAAGATTGGCTCAAATGGTTCAGATCTGACAGTATTGGATGCTTCTTTTACTCTTTAATCTTAAAATTGTTTGTGATTCTAGTTGCAGTGATGATGGTGAATTTTTTATGTCCGTAACTTTATTGTGATAGTGATCCTGGTTCCAGGCATGAGAAGCAATGATGGTTGCATTCTTTAATAGGTATTGAGCTCTCATGGTAATGGAGGTCCAGAGAATGGTTGAAGGCAGTAGTCATAACTACATTTATTCCTCATGTTACAGACTCTTAAATCACTTGATCTAAAAGTTTATACCGTTAGATAGAGCCACATTTATATTATTTAAATATTGTCTTCAACATGCCCCCTCACGTGTAGACATGTTTACTTTTTTCCTATAAAAGCCTAACACGTAGACAGTTTAATTTAAGTGGGTGACGGACTTGAACCCATGACCTTCGTCTGCTCTAGTACCATATTGAACCATTTGATCTAAAAGCTTAAGCAGTTAGATTAGACCACATTTATATCATTCAAATATTACCTTCAACACATGCTTCTAGTGATTTTGATGATGATTATAGAAAGGTGGCAATTGTGCCTTTGGAACACGATTCCAGTAATGGCAGGAACTTATATGCTTTATGGAGACTTTAAGGACAGGTTTATAAATTCAAATGAAACCTCCGGGCACTAAGAACATCCAAAATTTCGATCCTCGAGCGATCAAGTCGTAAAAGCTATCTTTAATAAAATAAATTATAGACTAATGAGCTACCTGAGTTGCTTTAGGTAAGTTTTCTGCAATATTCCAGCTCGAGACAATTTCTACTCGAAATTCATCTGGGGTGCTTTCAATATTTACTTCTGAATTTTCTTCTGCTGATCTGTCCTTTAATCTAGCTTGAATTCCACCATAGTTGTACTATCAGGCAAAAAAGAAAAAGAAAAAAAGAGAGAGAATAATTAATCAGAAAGATGCCATGATGCAATATACGCACACATTGATGACTTCATGTTACACCACGGTCAACCATCAATAAGATAAAGTATTGACCATCTCCAAGCAATCAAACAAGGAAAAAGAAAAGCATGACTTGCACTGAGTAAGAACTCCTACATAAAAAGCCCCACCAGTCAAATTAACAGCATGCCATTCGTGGGTGTTAAACCGGAGTAAGTTATGAATTCTTGCCAAAATGAAGGAAGTTTATCAATACGCTCCAAAGAGAAATTAAAGGTCTTGGAGTCCAACGACATGAACATTTGGTCTTTGATGCCATGAATACACATTTCATTTGATTAATAAGAAAGAAAACAGTACGTGCAGATGAGTATGGGAAGTAGATATAGCTTGGTGTCAGGAGACATATCAGTTTATTCCTTGAAAATCAGTTTTGGGTTTAAAAACGATATAGTGACCCAGAATGCGATAGTTAAATATTATTGAGTAATATGGTTGGAAAGAAATTGCAGAATTTTTTAAAGAAAAGAGCAAGGTTTTTTTGTGTTATGGGAAAGGTAAAATTCCTGGCTCAGTATGGGCATCAACTAGTAAGAAATTTAAGAGTTCCTTTATGAGTAAGTGTTCTCAATTCCAAAGAAGTACTTCCTTCTTGATTTTAATTAGAGGATATTTTATCCTCCATAAATCAATATTTTCTTTGACAAGTAAAATTTTGTTTCTCATAAAATTTAAAAAAAAAAAAATGTAAGGCATCACAAGCATGACAATGCTAACATTGTTTAGGATGCCAGGCTGTTAATACCTAACTGTACCCAAATAATTTAGTAGTATGACATTTTATTAACCATATGGCATTAGATCACATCCAGGGAGCACAAGAAGATAAATGAATACTCAAAGCTAGTTACTATGGAAGCATGTCAGAGTACAACTAATTTCAAGGGTTTGTTTTCTTGATAATTAATGACTTAATTCATTCACCCCCGAGGGAAATTCTTCTTCATCCACGTAGATAAGCAATCTAAGTTAATGGTTCTATCACATTCAAAAAAAATTTGAGCCAATGTTATTATATGAAACTTCAGCTATCATAATGTATCCATGTCAAACCCCTGAGATATGAACATATATTGTATTATATTTCTCATACCATCGAGTTTTACTGAATGTATTTTGAGCAACCGAGTTCTTCTTTTCATAGGAAAAAAAGAATTCTACGTGTAGAAAAAGCAGTGTGCAATTCAGGAGGACAAGAGGTCCACAAAGGTCACTAGAGATCAACATATAATATCACAAACAAAGAGTATCCAGTTATGCTGGATATCTGACTTTTATGATCCATAAAATGCACATGAAGCCTTGCATCATTAAGAAGCAAAGAAGATTTATTTTATTCTTAAATTAAACAAGGGAAGGTAATATTTTCAAAGAATCTAATGTTTCTTTCTAATTGAATACACCATATATCTATGACAACACAACTTGATTAGAACATTTTTGTGTACCCATATCCAAATTCAAGACACTTAAATAATGCTTATCTGGATCCTAATATTTGACATGTCCACTTAGATCCATACCCGTAGAAGAAACCCATACTAGTTAAATGACTTGGGGAATTGCATGTCATTATGCATGTGCATATTTTCTCACGGCATGATTGAAAATGCAGGAGCCAAGTGTTCATGTATTTAATTGCAGCAAGTTAAAGAAAGTGATTGGACAGACAAATGAAAAAGTTAAACATGTAGAGCTACCTGATCCATAAAAAGAAAGGAATACCAAAACTGCAAGGGCTCAAGCTCAATCCACTCAAACAATTCTCTGTTAAATAACAAATTTGAGTAGATAATCCAATAGAAAATAATTAACTTATCGTAAGATGTTCATCAAAATGCAAAGACAAACCTAGTATGTATAGTTTTGAGTATACTATCACAATAAGCTTTAGCTGCAGATAGATCTGACTTTCCTGTATTGATTATAACTTTCTTGAAGCTTGCAAATACGATTGATGCACCTAATTTACGAAACTCAGACATCAGCAGTGCAAACACCTTTTGCATAACCTGACAATGCAGATGACCGTATCCGTATGTAAGAATTCATATAAAACAGATTAAAATCTGTGAAGAATGAAGTTATGTGTAGAAACCATTGACTGTGTTCTATGGCATTGAAGCATCTACTTAACAAAGCTACGCATTGCAGAATAAAAGAGGTCTCTAACTTTTGAGAATGGCTAGATAATTGAGTACCGAATGCCAAAAAAATAACAAGGAAAGAGGAGAAACTTGGACTGAAGTATGTAAAGGATGCGTGTCTACTCACGTGCACCATGATACTCTTTTATAACTTTATAAACAATTGTCACATTTCCTCAACAAGGAATTACCTTATGAAGCGTGCGATGAAGAGCGGGGTCATGAAGTTTAGATTTTGGGCTGCAGAATAGTTTGCAAAGGTGTGATTATTTATGGAAGAAATAAGTGAAACCTTGAAAACCAGTATGCTTTTAGCAACCTGCAGAGCCATCGGTACAAATGCTGCAACATAGCATCTGCAAACACATTTCCAGATGTAACTGCATCTGAAAGGCATCTTTGGATCAACTGTTTGAGGATGCGAAATGCAGGTCCACACGAGGTTGCCTCGTCATAGCAATATCCATCATCAGAAAAAGGTGCTGCAGGATTCATGTCCTGGTCCATAGCAAATAAAGAACCTCCTTCCATTTCATTCACTTGGTTACTTTTCAGAAGAGCATTGACAGCCAGGTGATGTATCTAAAGTAATATTAGAATACTCACAATCATCAGATATTGAGGAAAGGGAAGGGATACAAGAGGAAAAAAAGAAAAAAGAAATTAGACCTTAAGTTCCACAGTAACTTTTCTATATGCACCAGGATAAGCAAGAACTGGTTGATTGACCTGCTTTAATAAACAGCTAGTAATTCGTGGACATCTTATCACTAAAGAAGGCGTATTCTTCAAAATGCCAATGATTCAAAAAATGTAATGGTTGAAGAAAAAGGACCATAGCTGAGAGAGATAAAAGAGTCCTGTTTTCTCAGAACACACCTCATCAATAGAACAAGGCACTTCTTCATTTATGCCTCCCAAGTCTGGAACGCCATTATCAGATATCCAAAGAACCTGAAAGGATCAAGAAGGATAAAGTTACTCAGTTTGTTAGCATGCAAGCATTACCTAAGACATGAATTGTGAGGCACTATTTTTTTTATTCATTTTACCGCAGACTCTAAGCATTAGGCAAAATAGTCATAATACAGCAACCAAAAAGTGACCTGTTGCTGATCGTGCAATGCTCTGGAGAAGAAGATATCTGCTGTCTGTATTAGCCAATCGGCCTCAAAATTTCCCAACGGAACCTGCTCATTTCTTTGTTTGTTAAGAACTTAAAACAGATGAATATATTCAACGTTAATCACAAAGAAATTGAGATTGAGGGTAAACATGGGCATATCGTGAAAGTGTAATTCTCTCATTCAGCCATTGAGAGGACACAGCACATCGTTGAATTCCAATTCTTGCTGCCATTAATTGCCAACCAATAGCCTATAGAAGAGACGATGCAGCAATGTTTTCGTCATATGCAAGAGAGAATTGAAAATCACATACCACTGGCTGCTCTCATTCAGATATTTCAAAATCACCTGATATTGGCTATCACGAGCATTAGGAGGGATGGTAACACAAGGAAAATCTTCTAATACTCGTATGCCAGACTTCATCAGCAGGACATTAGGGGACTCAATAACAGCAATCACAGGTCCATGATGCCATTGTCTGCAAATCCAATACATAAAGAAAATAAAAAATCATGTCGACTATAAATTAATAAAAAACCTGTGGACTGCTGAATTTTGTAACGCTAAGACATAGACCCGTAGTTTGGCGAAGAGAAAGACAAAATCGGAAACAAAAATATAATAATTTAATACAATTTGAATTAAAATGAGCCACATTGGAGGTTAAAGTTCTTCATGACTAACATTTGAACCCTGTAGTTTGCCTCGTAACTAGATCTCGTGTCGGATGATTTTGCATAGAACTCAAACTAATATTCAAGTTGTGGACAAGTTCAATTTACTTTCACTGTTCTTGTAACTACTGGCGCTCCGTCCTTTAACTTAGTCAAAGGTCAACTGTTTGATGCAACGGAATTAACTTGAACCAATAAAAACTTAAAAAATGACCTATTTGATGCAACAGAATTAAATTGAACAAAAAAAAGCTTTAAAACATGTCAATTTTGAGAATACCTGTGAAATTGAGGAAATAAAAAATTCATTAATTCTCCATCGAATGCCAAATAATTGATTCTGATGGACGAATTCATTGATCCAAAGAATACGAAAGTTGAATTGAAGAATTGGGGAAAAAATCAGTTTATTTTTTAAAAAGCAACCAACGAATGATGAAGCTCAAATTCCCGCCGTCTATAGAAAACTAGAAATGCTATTCTATATACTAACAATGAAAATTGATTTGATCTTCCCCACCTAAAGACAATAACTAAAGGAACATTTAAAAAATAAAATAAATAAAAAATAAAGATAATAAAAACATATGGGCCGTTTACATCATTTTTACAGTAGTAATGACGTGCAAAATGATAAGATTTCATAAATTACTAATATTTTGCACCTATAGAACCCGTTGCATGACCTCTATTTAATCACTGAAGGTCATAGTCTCAGGCTTTTCTTCCGGTACATATAGTAGAATACTCAAGTACAATGTCCATATTTTCTGCTAGCCAGTCAAAAATTAAATGCAAATGTAAGTGATGCTTTCCAACCCACGGGTGTCTTCTCAATCAGTATGTATACCTTGTGTGCCTCTTCTATACATTATTTCATGCATTCTTTTATTTTCATAAGCGCTATTTAATAGGTAATTTCCCATACCTTTTTTTCAAGAAAGCCTTCTTGCACTGTATATTCTTATTTTTTGGTAGCTCTTTTGCTGTTCTTCAATTGTCACAAATGAAGGAATAGAAAAAATTCTAAGATGAATAACAAACAATAGCAAACCCATATATGAATCTGACTGAGAGAGAAAATGTTGAAGGAGTTGCAGAAGGTGTTCATCTTGTTAAATATTTCCACTCTTCCTTTCCATATATGTTGTCCATCTTTTCTTCTTGGTAACCTCAAACTAATTTCGTTCAACTGAACAATGAGAAAGTGTAGGGTATTTCTGAATCTTTCTGTTATTCCCTCGTTTCTTGCAGTCAAGAGAAGTTCCTTCGATGCTTTTAGTTAAGGAAGTTTCAAAAACATAAATATTTTACTAGGCGCAGATGCATATAAAGTCTCCTTAAAGATGAAAGTTGTGCAGCTGTGTTATTAGTAAGGAGCTAATGATATGGTCAACTGAGTATGTAAGGAATTGACAACTCAAGTATGGCAAATTAAATGATAGATAGGAAGGTGACTAGAAAACCTGAATTCAATTATTGTCCTCTGTAAGTTCCTTTGAGCATCCTTGACATGACCAACGTAATCGACCTTGAGAACAAAGTATGTGTTACAAACAAATAAAGATAAAACTTACCCAGCTAAATAAACAATGATGTATTAAGACAAAGCAAGTATACTTTGAAATTAATTCCTTCTCTTGGGGGTTGAATGGATATTGCTTGGCAAGCTTCACGGAATTGTCTTTCAAGTATTTGAGGTGATAATTCCTTATTTTGGAAAGGACTAACAATCACAACAAATATTTGGCTAGATGCAGGAAAATATCCAATGTACGTGGCTCGTCCATCAGAGATGCTGAAAAAAATTAAAACATTAGTATTTAAAAAAAAACGTGAATTTAATACTATTCTGCATTACAACAATTAAAATCGTACGCCAAACCTAGGAATACATGTTAATCCTCAGAATGTGAGCCTCTTGTGAGTGAGATAATATTGAACAAATGGAACGAGAACCTATACTAAAGTCAATTGTTCTAATCTGGAATCTCTTAGTCATGAATATCAAGTCTTTGCACAAAATGTTCAATGGTACTTGTTAAATCCACACCTAGGCATGGAGCTGAGCCTAAATGCAGTGAACCACCGTCTAGGAACCTTTTTTTGGCATCAAAGGATGGTCCTTAAGTGAAACACTAATAAGAGCAAAGTGCGTAAAAGCAAGCTTTATCCAAAAAAAATTTGCAATTGTGTCTACTTCATGTGAATTACTGTTTGTGTTATAGTTAGTTATTGACATCGAATTCAGGCAATTGTCAAATAAATTACTTGAGTGCTGATCTTGCTCCAGTGAAGATGAAAAAACTAAAAGTTATTAAAAATTACTGAAATGTATAACTTTTCCTAAAAATATCATGAGCGCATGAATTTATCTTTTCTACTTCAGATTTAACATGTCCTCGCACCTCTCCAGGCTTTGTGCACTTGATAACTATTGTTTGCCGTACCTATTTTTCATCTGCTTGGGGGCTGTTAGTTCCATAATTGTAATAAGATTCATTATGTTAATAAAAATACCCCAAACAGGATAAAACTGACTAGTTACATGACGAAAACACAATCAACAGACTCACTTTCTTTATAACAACTGGGTTGGTGTTTCTGACAATTTGACTAAGCTGGTGGCTAGATAAGCTAGAAAGCACAAAAAAAATTGAACTATTTGGACAGAAAGTACTACTTCTCTCTAGGAAAATATTTTTCACGATTTCTCCCATGCTTCAGTGTGTGCATTATTTTCAGCTTTTTGCAGGGAAGAGAAGTTTTTGATCAGGTTAAAAGAATTTCCTAACCATTACACACGCTCACCAGAAAGCAGCAGCATGGGTGTTAGAGCAATATTGACTGTAATCAGAAACTATTGAACACCATTTCAAAGCTTTTAAATGAGGTAACAACTATTCAAGTATTTCATGTCCCAATGAAACCAGGCTGGATTCTTTTTCTCAAATACCTAGCACCAAAATTATTACGGTGAGTGACAGCAAGAGTTGATGGAATACATTTTCCTACACTAATATCATATCAAACGACTGCCTAATTTACAAGCTTATGCATGAGAGAAGATAATTTAATGTATTTATGTATTCAACAAAAAAATGAACTTGATAAATGATGTTTTCTAAATCTTATAGAGATGTGAATTTTGTTTCCTTACATGGAAGAGCAATCCTTGGTTCCAATTAGAGTCATCTCGAAAATTTGACACAATGTATCTAATCTTGGTCTTATTTACTTCAATTAATAACACCCACAATAAGTATTTTTCCTCAAGAGTTCTTCATCACTCTTATTCTGTTTCTTCATAGAGGAATTCCTTAAAGTACTTATGTTTGGTCTAACATATTAAACTATACAAAGCAGTGAAATTATTGACCGCATGGTCAAAGGTACTTATAAAGTATAATCAAATTATAAAATGCAATATTGTGTCATCATTTTAAATAGTAACGAACATTCTCGCAAACCTCATTTGATGATTATCAGTTTGTCTATCTAACCTTGGTTGAGTTGTTTAGGCTTACATATTCCCAAGAATTTCAAGCCTTTGTATTGAAGTTATCATTACCTTTGATACAAGTAGAAATAGGAAACTGAGTGTTCCAGATATGGGCATTCTGTTGTCGTCTTCATATGCAGTTCACTCAGACTCCAGCCATCTTGGACATTTCGTTTCTTCGCCGACTTATCAACTTTACAGACACAACCAATCTGGAGGATAGCATTAAAATCCAATGGAATTTTCGTTTCATATATTCCCTGATCAAAGTTAAACGTTGTCAAGTCATTATGTGTAGAAATTTGTATGGCCGAATGCAACAAAAACTAAAGTTGCTGCAAGAGTTGTAAGCTGTCATCCATCTAAAGGTTACAAAAATCCATCAAAATTCATTTCACTTTAGACATTTAAAATCCGATAGCAACTGGAGCTTTTTCCACAAAAATCAGAGTTTCGTAGCTATTAAGATGTAGGCAGAAGCTATAATCAAGAACAATTCTTTGTGTTGCAGAAAGCTGAGACAAAATGAAGAATCACGATGATAACAAAAACAAACTAATCCTTCTTCCCAAAAATTTGTGGTTCCATGAATCATTTTTCTCCCCTTTGTTCAATGGATTTTGCTGTTTATACAGGCAAAAGAGCTAGAAGAAGTGACCGAAATGATGTGAAGGGAAAAGATTGGATTGCAAAGTTGACTATATGTTAAACTGACCAATGATAGAGTACCATGTGGCATTATGTAATCATGATGTACATGTAGCATTGTCCTTGTTCATTTAATTGCTAGATCTACTAAAAGATTTGTTGAATTACTTGATCTAAAATCTTAAGTTGTTAGGGAGGGCCACATGTAAATTATTTAAATATTGTTTTCAGCATGCACTCTCACATGTAGACGGGGTTCATGTTTCCTATCAAAACCCGACGCGCACAATTTTTTGTTAAATGAATGGACCTGAACGCGTGACAGTTGCTTATCAAATTAAACCACTTAATCTAAAAACTTAAGTTTAGAGAGGCTTATATATCATTTAAAAATATTGTCTTCAACAAGATAAAAAAACAGAAAGGTCCTTAGAAACCAATATTCATGATGATAACGAGGTCGCAAAACATGTCCGGGTGTATCAGAAAGGTTGCTTGAAATTAGAGGATAATCCCTTCCCTCTACTTGATCATGATGCTAAAACGATGTATAAATTTTTGCAGTATTCAACGTAAGTTCTACTTTCCACTATGATGACTGATAATTAGATTTCATACCACAAGGAAACAAGTAGTGCCGGTGCAGAGGTGTTATCCTTGAAGCATATAGGGTATAGATCAGGTTAGTGCACAGAAGTTGATTCAACATTTTCAAGTTCCTTCAGATTGCAAACGAGCAACAATAAACTGAGCAAAGAATCCACTTAGCATTCTCATAGTACAATTTTTTGACTTCGGTATACAAGAAAGAATGACAAGTGAAGGAAAGACTGGTGTTATTGCCCCTTTTTCCCATAATTATAAAGTGAATCCACCATGAGATGCATTTCGAGATCAACCACTTTTAAATAGCATCGAATATCAAGGGAAAAAGATTATGAGATAAATGTTACTGAGTCATAGAGAGATATAACTGTTTGAAAAATGGAAAAGTTTTAAGATAATGAAGACCTGCACTGCCTGAGTGTCTACAAGTTACCATCGTTCAAATCACTCAAAGAATGGAAGATTTTTGCAATAAAAAGGGAATGGAGTATATTCACCTCAACTTCAGGATCTGCAAGGTGAGCTGCTAATTTCTTGCTTTCGGCCTTAAATTGGTCTTCATCAATTATAACCTTATAAAACATACACGAAATAAAATAATTATGTTTGCACCTGAAAACGCTTGCCTCCCCATGAACTGCCCAGAACTACTGGGTAACTTTTATTGCAATCCAAACATATACCTCAATCAGATTGTAGCTATGACGTCCATGGGGAAGAATCTTATTGACACGTCTTCCAGGGAATTCTTCCGTTACAGGAGCTTTAGAATTGAGGTAAAATACTCTGGGGACAAGTATGGGAATTTTACACATGTTTCCATTAATAACTGTCCAAGCAAAATAATGGCCTTGCTGTGAACTGGGTACAAGCTGGATAATCTGGTACAACGAGAAGACAAGGCTAGACAATCATTTAAGGATATATGCAGAAAACAGATAAATCAAAATCTAAGAGGTAAAAGAAAATTGCTTTTAAACTGCTTGAGAACTTCATCACCTGCCAGTGGGAGCGCATAAGTGCTAAATCATGCCTCTCAAAATAGGAATTGACCCCAGTTTTTCCTTGAGGCTGTTTGTGATTGACAATGCTACTACGCTTGTCAGCAACACCATTCATCAGATTAAATGTGCTTGAGTTGTCCAACCTGCCAAAGTCATGTATGTCCTGTCAACACAAGTCAAACAAAGTGCACAGCGATGTTGATATACGATGCTACTAATTAACAGTCCATTAAAGAGGAAAATAAAGATTTAGGGGATTGATATTGGAGAAGTAAAGAAAATAGATAAAGAAACCTGTATGCTTCTCAAGGATACAAGACTCGTGAAAAGGTTGGGGCCTCATTTATCTCTTGGATAAGTTTCATCTTTGGAGTTGGTTCTCTATCTAAAAGACCACTGCAGTTCAGAAGGGAGTTGTCTGGGAATGCTCAGAACGGGAGGGAATTAGTGACGAGAATAATTGATCGCCTTTATTGGTTGATCAGGAATTGGTGATACCTCTAAAATAAAATAATGTAGTGATTGTCTGGATGGTCGTAGATTTTAACTCAGAACACCTTAATTTTCTCTAAACCCAATGATATTAATATAGAGAAACGCGAAATGATGCAGAACTAATAGACACTCTGAAAGAAGCTGCAGCAAACGGATAACGACATCATAAGTTGCAGTCAATAGAAAACATACCTTTGACGCTTCCTTTTCTCTCGAGTCTCTTTCCACTTTCTCTTCCTTAATTCAAGCCATCCTTGATAATCGACATTCCTGTCAATATTCTCTTTGATGACAACATTTTGTAGTGGGTGCTTTGAGGTCATACATCCATTTCCACCAAAATCAATTTGTTCTGGGCTTTCTACTTGAAAACCTGTTTTGCTTCGACTGTTTTCATTGTTGATTCCATAGGCATGAACAATAGGTCGAGGCCTGACGAGAGAAGTTTTTCCATTGCTCCTGAAGTCTTCCAAGTCTTTGACATTATGCTCGTCTATTAAGTGATTACTGGCATCGAGATCATTTTTGGCACTCACTGCATCATCTTTTTTCTCCACACTGAAGATATCAACCAATTTTCGCTGGCGAAATTTGTCCTCCTTTTCACGAACCCTTTTATGCAACCAATCAGGATGAACAACCCTTGGAACAGGATTTGAAACCTGATAAATGAACAATTGGTATTAAAAACCAAAAGAAGTACTATTTTATTAAGCAGCGCAGAACAGTATCTCCACCTTTTGCATTGCAGCAGGAATAGTTATAATTTTCTGAATTGCTGAACTAAGCCGTTGTTTGTAGTATGACCAATCAATAATGGAGCGGATCCCAATGTCTGATGAAATTTTACACCACTTTTTCACATAGAACTTCATAATTTCTGAAAAAGCCAACACATATAAGCACTTCTTGTATGTTACAAATGCATGAAGAAATATAAGCAGAAAACTTGTAGAGAATTTTACCGGCATTGGTTTCAAAAATGGCAACCGGAACAGCGCGCTCACTTACTGGGGTTCCCTGCTCAATGTTACATTTAAATAACCTAAGAATCCAGCAACATCGGGTTGTAGAACTCAAGAACCATATAATTAACTAATGCCTAGAGAGGAAGGTTGGCAACAATGAACAAATGACAATAGTTCATGTCCTAGGACATCTTCTGGCACATGCATCACTTCACTGGATATAATCAAACTTTACGGAATGAACACTATTGTGTTTATCTTCATACGATGGAGAAGCCAAATCTTAAACTATACAGGAGGCAAAATTTAAAAAGGGCCCGGCAATGCATGGACACAGACAAATTGGTCCAAAACGCTTACGCCCTTCTTGTAAAGTAGTGGCCACTCAAGTTCGTAAGCCATTCAAACCAGCACTAATCAATTTGGTATAGAATGTAATATGTAAAGACGGTCTCTGCTATGCATTTTTTAAAAATAGGCCAAACTACTGTGATCTTTTTTCTATTTTATTGTTTTGATATAATGGTGTCATTGTCATTTTTCCAATATAATATTCGAAGGAGCTAATCCGATGACCAGCTCCCTTTTATTTTATCTCAAGGACATGAGTAACAGGTGTGGAACTAACAGAAGCATAACTTCCCATCCATACTCTGGATAAGTTACAGTCTGTATACATTCTATAATCTAATCATTTTTTTCTCTTCATACTTACAATCAGAAATAGCACACAAAATTACAAAACCACAGATGTTTCCTATAATTATGTAGAAAAGGTAATTGACCAATAAATTAATATAAAAAATGGAGATTTCGACATCTTATTGGGCGGCATCCAGTCGACCGCTCAAAGGTTGCTTCCTGGTGACACTTTCAGTTATATAAAACTCAGTCAAACAAATGTATTCATAAAGCAGAAGACATCTTCATGTTTATTTTAGCTCGGGCAGTCATTTAATTCTCCACTTTACTTCATGACAAAAATAGAAAAATCTAGCACTAGCTAAATACAAGAGTTGCATACCTTGGGTTCACATGCAACTACATACTGGCAGTGCAATCCTTTGTCTTTTACCATTGCATCCCCGAGGAAATCAGCAAGACGCTTTGCTGTGGTCACTGCACATGACTTTTGTTCACCATAGTCTGCTAAGGACTTGCTCATTGTGCTTGATTCAGATATGTAATCAAGCAACTCACTATCCGCTACATCTTTCCCTTGATTCTGAAATTATAATCAATTAGTGTCACTGATTATTATATTGAGCTCTTATGCAATTATGACGTGCTTTGCTGAGACAAAGGAAGAATAAATTTTAAGTTGTGCAACTATGGCCAATTTTGGAAATATATATATATATGACTCAAGCTAAATTGAACGTCACTTTTCTCCCTCTTCCAGAAAATGTGAAATATTTACTAAACTTGTGGCATTTTTTAGCGCTAACCGTTTGCACAGAAAGTCTATTCTACATTTCATGATACAAGAAAGAAACTTTTTTTAAAAAAATTAAGGCAGCTCATTTTTTTCTATATTGATGGTAAGTATGCAGTATTTTGACAAACAGAACCAATATCTATTGCTGCAAGACTTTCTAGCCTGTTTCAATTAAGGAACATTACAACTTATTATAAGACTCTTATAACGTACATCAAGAAGATCAAGCCAACGGTTTGCAACAGAAGCAACAGCAGAATAGCATTCTTCTAAAGTTGACCCATGCAGAAACTTATCAAATAGCTCAGCCTGCAAAATGACATTCCAAGTTACTCATGAAGCAAAGCCACAAATCATTTATTAAAACTGAGGAAGTACATGATACCTGCAGTATATGATAGCATCTATCAAAAAATTGGGAGAAAAAAAATTTTTATAGAAAAATAATACAAATTTAGGGGATTTTTGCCAACGTAATTCTTTCTTGATGCTTATTGGACAAGTTAAAGTAAACGGACAAAATAATAGAACAGCTAAAGGAGTAAAGTTCAAAGGAACAAGAATATAGCTGTATGCAAATTCGAGTAGGACATATTTAAGCCAAACCACTAAATGCTCAAAAAGTAGCAAACGGGTCCCATGATTTTGTACCTCAGTTCTAGCCTCTAGGTATATCTAGAATTCATATATTATTAAGAGACACCTGAGTATTAATAGCTTTGTAAAGATGCTTCTGTAAATTTCTATTTAAGAATTCAAAGGAAAGGCATAGACATGTCCACTGGTTATATATAGTGGTAATATGTAATCGAAAAAATAAAAAGCACTTGGAGCACATTAATATTTTTTCTCATATGGCTATGTTTTAACTTTCTGTGTGCTGGATATACCAACAATTTGAAGCATACTAAATCATTTATTTATACACTTTGTTAAGCCAATTGATCTAACAGCATAACCTTTTAGAGAGGGCCACGCGTATCTTATCTTTAACACACTCCTTTGTGTGCCGAAGAGATTCATTCTCTTCTCAAAGCCTGAATGTGGACAATTTCATTAAATGGGTGGAAGCGAGACTTCAATCCAAGACCTTTGACAACTCTGGAACCATCTTGTTTTGTGCAATTGAACATCTTTGGCATTTCTCTTCCATTCTTAATCACCACATCAAGCATCACTAGCCTATGTTGACATTCTTGCACAATAATTTATCCACCTTCCAAAAAAATCTATTTGACTAGACCTTTCCATTTCTATAAGCACGAGAAAGAAAAATGAATATCATGGTCATTTCATCATATTTTTCCAACTTCTTCTTACGCCTCAATTATTTGGGGAAAAGTGTTTTATGCAAATCTTGTTCTTTCAAGTGACTAAATGTTCAACCTCGACAAATGCTAGAAAGAGTCATCATGGTAAGGGCCACTATGCCACTATAATTTAGGTTTTGAGGTAGAAATGGATGAATGTTGAGTAAATCAGCCATTAGCTCTCAAGATGTGTGATGTGAGGAAAAAATAAATATCTATCACTCAAAGAAAACTACAGCCTGGGCACAGATAAAATATGTACCTGGAAAACTTTGATGAGCTTTAGCTCACCTCTACGCTTGATCTCAAAACCCTTCAGCTCTGCTAGTGTACCATCATCATTAAAAACTGCATAACGCTTCTTAATCAGAATTCCTTCCTCCTTGGAAGCAGGAAGAATCATAGCCTAGACACAAATAATATTCCAGCTTAAAATGCCCAGTAAATCATAGATAATGGTCAACTAATAATTTAATTATCATCTCGTGAGTGAAGTCTAGACGAATCACCTTATAGGGCCCATCCACCTCGAATTCAATTGAGCATTCACTATGTGTCGCATAGGTCATATTGACCGGATCTTTTAGCGTCTAAAAGAATAGCAATGAGCAATTAGCATATAATTTGCAAGAATTGTTCAGTAGTATGTTTAAAGACAAACCAACGGAGATTTATTGCATACCTGGTACTGATCATTAGTATTGTTTATAGCCACATCTACATTAAGCATGACACAAGGATATGATATCGTCAACTTCTTCTTTGGGTCTCTGATACACATGATCCACAAAAGAATTAGCACCTAAAAGAAAAGAACATTGAAAGAAGATTGGTATGCTTACAACTTTTAGTGAATGCAAACAGGTTTTGTAACCATTCCCAAATGATCTTGGATTAATGAAATTTTGCATACATTGAAGGATCAAGTAACTCGTGCTAAAAAGATTTAAAAGCAACCGTGTGAATCTACAAGTAAAATCATACTTCGTCTTGAAAGTGAAGTTCTCTGGGAATGACCCCGGTAGGGCGCACCAGATACCATCGGTGTCTAATTCAAGTGGCCTTCCAATTCTTTCAACCAATAAGCGAGCGTTCTGGATAATTTTTGCTCCAGTGTATGTAACAACTCCTGCCATTTCCATTGAGTACCATCTTGCACCCCTGGAAAATTGAAATTTGACAAAACATATCAATAGTTCAATAACGATTCTTAAGACTGATAGGAAACTAAACCATATTGGGGTCGTGAAATATACTTGCGCATGACATATCCATAGAAGGAGTTGAGTATACACTTGTGCGCTAGTTGCAATGAATCATAGAGCACCACCATGTCCTGGAAAAGTATGGTAATTGATGATACCTGAGATCATTTCTATTTCAATGACAAGTTGATAGTATTAAATATGAGGGAAAGAGATACTTGAGCTTCCTGGATTTTGATAGAATTTCCACTAGACTTTGCTTCAGACAACTTTCCCTTCCAAACTTTGTTGAGCCCTTTGTATTCGTACCTTCTATCTCGAAAACTTTTTGCCAAAAGAAAAGACAAAATGATTTTGAATAAGACAACATAAGTTCGTCAACATTAAATATTGACAAATAAAAATGTGCATCTTCCTTTTCAATAACAAGCTAGAAATTGTTGGTCAAAACTGTCAAATAGAACAATGACTTAAAATCCAAGATGTTTACCTGCGAACAGTATCGATATAGAATGAGTTTTCACGCATACAGATCCCTGCTTCTCTAAGTTCAGTAACTGGTTTGTTAAGTACTCTTTTATATGCCTGCAAAATGAAAGAAAACACTACCGTAAGAACTATCAAAGGCATGTATTATTATTTGAACTAAACATGGCAGGTCAGAAACTACCTTTTGGCAATATTTCTTTAGACGCTCTTTGAGCTTCATCTGTTGTTCTGCTTTAGGTAGGTCAAGGAAAGATTTCGCAAGTTGCCCAGTTACGCTATCAACAAGCTCAGACTCAAGTTGCCTCTTTAGATGATGGTAATCACTGATAAGATAATCAAGGAGGACAAACATAAGTATGCATGAGCAACAGTCACATGTTACAAAAAATAGAGAAAGGAATGTAGACCTTCTCTTTGCCATGTATGTCTCTCCACGCCAAACCCATTCAAGCTTCCTTAGGCAATTTTTTCCTGGACGATTGAAGTCACATGCAGTACATACTTCATCTGTAACTATTGATGATGGCTGCAGATCATGATAAGAATAAACTCAAGTTTATTGAAAAAGAAGTCAAGGAATCTGTCTTGACTGATAACTATAATTTCTTGTAGTGGCTTAATTGGAAAAACGGCAACCAAAACAAACAAGTGATACCCAAAAACAAGTTCATATTTTCCAAGAAAGTAGAACAGGTATAAAGGAAGAAAAGAGAAATGAACCAAAAACAATGAGAAAACTCTATTTCTTTCTTTTTCCATGTAAAAATACGAAGTCTAGGTTAGTAGTTTTATCAGTCTTGATTAAAAGGTTAGAAGGCTAGACTAAGTACAGTAGTTACATGGCAATACATTTCAAGCAAAGTATACCTAAGTTTAATTCAGAGATATAAAAGCAGAGGCATTATCCTGTACTACAAACAGGAAGAATATTTTTAGACAAAGAAAATTCAAAGCCTGGAAGCTTATAATGAATGCTCATTTAGAACTTACAAGTAGACGTTTCACTTAAAGTGTAGTTTAGTTTATCTATACTTTCTAACTACAATAGTTAATCATAATAAGAAAATAAAAAATGCAACAAAGTTCATTACTTCAACAGGTTTTGGTTATTTGTGTAGTGCATGTAACAAACAGAAATTTCTCGTTTAATTTAGCCCATTTGAGCCACATTTTGAGAGAAAAATGCATTTTTGAATAGTTATTTTTGGAGAATGTGTGGTTAAAAATTATGATAAAGTTTTCGATTTACGTGTAATATTATTTTTATTGGAGAATATATAGTTGAAAATGAGTTTTGAAAAAATGAATTTTCAAAAAAATGGGGCTCAAACAAGGGGTTAATTGCTCAATTTGCTATTGGCTATTCCTTTGCTAGAATTGAACAGGTATAACAGTGCAGTAGCAGCAAAAGGATCAGTTTAGACAATAGTCAATCATGCATCAACAGACAATGCCCACATTTGTCTTCTCCTTTCAGTAGATTACACAAAATTTGCAAAAAAGTGTGAAACTTAATAGAAAGGATGCTCTAGATAAAGTCATCTCAGTTGCTTACCTGTAGCCTGTTTGTCAATATGATGTTTGGATACATTGCAGCAACATCAAGATGGTATATAAGAGGGAATTCTTCACATATAGGTTCATCTTTCAACCTCATAAGCTGCAAGTTGAAGGGCAGAGTTAAAAGAAAATTTGCAGGTGATTTTGCATATCTCACTGGATTTATGGATGCAATTTGGTGTGCCTATATTATTTGTATGATTGTGTCTCGTGTAAAAAAAAACCCAAACACGCACACGACATTGAGCTAAAAACCAAACTCCAGTAAATAGTAGTTTTATTGTTGAAGCCAAAATTTAAAATGAATACATATGACCCCTCTCTTACAAATTAAGCTTTTAGATGAGAGGGTGAATATGATAGCATAGCCCAAAAGGCGCAAACAAGCAATCAATCTGTCTAAGAGCATGTTAGATAATTGTTTATAAATAAATTGTAAATACATAGAAATGAAAGGTGGAGTGGCAGTACTAGTGAATTCTTCGAAATGTGTAAATAAAAAATGGATTGAGTATTTATAAACATTTTTAGCCTCAAGCATGCTAGGCGTCTAAGATTGTTGTTCTCTAATGAGCCACTATAACAAGGTTAACCTTTTAAGATAGACTTTCAAGACTATTTATAATATAGAATTGACATTCATCGTATCATTCATGATAACAAATAAAACGAAGTGGTTAATATTAGAGTGAAAGAAAATTAAACTTAAAAGAGGTAACTGAGCAAAGGATTTCCAGATTAGTAAAAAAGAAACCAGGCTTTAAAAAAAGAAAGAACCAGCACCTTTTCCATGATGGCATTCTTCACTTCGTCATAATTTAAAACTGATTCCAAGTCCAACTTTCCCTCTACTCTAACAGCATATTGCAGGTCCCGGTCAAGGTTTTTGATCAGTTGCTGTAAAAATAAACATTGCAACCATTAGTCAAACTAACACAAGAAAGGAAAGTCTTGCTGAAATTTTATCAAGGCAAGTCTAACAAGGTATTCACAAGAAGCTGACGATAAAGAGTTGGCTGGTAAAGGCAAAAAGAATAAATGTCACAAGGTGAATTATAATTTGTATTATAGAAATAGCTCTTAACATAGCAGAGTGGAAAATGAAAAACTTCACAACCACCCAAAGTTAAGTACAAGGAAGGGCTCTGTTGGCTTGAGTTGCTTTATTCTTTTCACCAATTTATATAGCAGGCTCCATACTCCAGCACAAATATAAGATTACAAGGCATGTGGCCGTAAATGATTAATGCGCCAAATACAGATATAAAATATTGTTAAGGAATGGTGGAGTATGTTAGAGAGACTGATGTTATTAAAAGCAGAGAGTTTACCAAGAATACAAGAAAGAACTAAAAGATGTCTAATTAGGAGTTTCGGTTTTTAAATGAATTCAAATCTTTTGATTACAGGACATAAAAAATTTTAGTATGCTAAGGAATCCCCACGTTTCATCACTCAGGATAAGAAATGAATAATATTCTTTTATAATCCTAATAAATAGCCATGTAGCTTGCCCTTGTCACAAATTATACACCAGAGATGTATTGGAAAATAATATCATTTCCAATCTCCAAAATATTTCATTGCATTTTCAATTGGACTCTTCTACAAAATGAAGTTCAACTAATGATAACTGTAAATGGAAAGGAGACGAGATAGCTACCCCATAAGCGGATGGATCAAGTTTAAAACTAGTTGGAAGATCAGATCTAAAAACCCCACTTTCGAGACATTCCACATGACCACCTATGTATGTCTCACTCTCAAGGAGTTGACTGTTGTAGAACTTCTCTGGATCAGATTGGTGCTTGTTAGGACAGATAACGTTTGCTTTATACGCCTGCAAGCATTATGAAACCGAACTTGAATATGGCTTCACTTTACATAAGAAAGAAAAGAGGTCAGGGGGGTCGACATGGTAAATATTTACATTTCTTCCTTTTTGAGTGTGTGTGTGTGTGGGGGGTGGGGGGGAAGAGGGGGTGAGAAGGTGGGAGTACATAGAGATAAACAGGCCAAAAGCAATAATTCAGGGTACTTAACCAGTACATGAGAAGGAAAAATTAAATAATCATAAAATTATCAAAGCAAGGAAAAAAGGACATGGGAACTTAAATTTTTACAATGCAGTTAAAAGGTTTTAACAAGGGCTTAAAGTATATAAGGCTTTAGGTACACACCTGGACCATAAGAAGCATTTCACAAAGAGTCCCACTTCCCTTTCGTAAAACCTCATCTGGTGGCATCGGAATTATGGTAGCTAGCGAGAAAATGAAGGGGTGTACATAAGTCATATACAAGTAATAAGTTGCGACAGCATCCGAAACAGAATAGGATGCCATCATCTGCACGGTCAAATCAAAAGGGAAAAAATTGAGTTAATGACAGGCAACTCACAAAAGACCATTTTGAAAAGTATGGGGATCAAATTAAAACAACACAAGTTTTAAAGCCTGTTAGCTCCAAAAAGAAGCTTTAAATTTTAGAGAGGGTCACATGTATCTCGTTTATATTATATTTCAACACATCCCCCCACGTGCAGGCAGGATTGATTTTTAATTTTCCATCAAAGCCTAATATGTGCACAATTTTATTAAATGGGTGGAGACGAGACTTGGATTTGCTCTAATACCATGTTAAACCACTTAATCTAAAAGTTTAAGCTTTTTGATAGGCCACATATATATCATTTAAATTTTCTTCGATGCCTGCTTTAGACGTGCAAGCATTCCCATCACAAGACAATTTGGAAAGCACGAGCTTTAATTTGACTAGTGTTGGTTAATGATACTGCTTCCAAGGAATGGGCATCGTAAACCTTCCTCCCCCTTTGATACACCAAACATAAGAATCTTATATAAAATAAAACAGCTTCAACTTGTATAGAGCTTATTTAATTTAAAATACACTTCATTCTTCAGTCTGCTACTTGCATTTAAAAACTAAATAAGATTGATAAAAATAATCCATTTCCAACAGCCTAGCCATCAAATCTATCAATTCTTAATATAACATGAGTAATTGAAAAATAGATGCTGGCCGTCTATACGAGATCTGATCCATCACATCATCCTCCTCCACCAAAAAAAAAAAAGGATAGGCGTCGGACTTTTTGTCAATATAATATCGAGATTACTAGTCTCTCAAACTTCACATTTCATAAATGTAATTATTTACCAAAATCTATAATTCTAAGATATCATACCTGGGGCCTTTCCATTGCAAAACGAACCATATCCTCAGGATTGACCTCCAGTGGATCATAACCCAACTTCGCCTTTGTAACAGCCTGAAATGTCAAAATAAACAAAAGTAAATGTACTGTGGAAGAACAACAAGATGGGAAGAGGAAATATTATATTGAATTGGGCTTGTTAAAACTTGTAGTAGACCAATGAAGATAACAATATAGGAATCGAAATCATATTGTATTTTGACATTCTGAACCAAATTCAAACTAAATGAAGCCATAAAAACATAAATTCAACCCGAATCCACAGGATGCTTAACATATGTAACTATCCCTATTTATTTACTAATATGTAAATAAGTTGATTTCTACTAAATCAAATTAATATGAATCCCAAACTGATTCATTCATAATTTGATTTTCAAATGAATTTGAATTGAAATCTTAAACTTCAATTGGAGTTGAACTGGATCTGGTGCGACTGGTCCATTTAATAGTTTCAATGTCAAATGATGAGCAGAGCTTAACTTTTTGAACAAAAGGATTTTCAGGAAGTTGATATAGAAAAGTTCCTGCCACCAGAAAATACAAAATCCAGCAGTATCACATGTAATTTCTTGATATCATAAATAAATAAATGCAAAGCATCATCACGAAACTGACTTTTTATTAACCCGGTGGCCGTTTTCATAAGGTCAGACCCACCCCTGGTGTCTCACTCTCATTGTGTATGCCTTTCTTGTGTTCTTTTCATTATGGTTAAGAATTAAGTGACAGCCTACATTTTTTTGAAGAATTTATAAACAGTTCAATTTATAATTGTATAGAAATGAGTGGTGGATAAGTGGATAGCACTTCTGAATCCATTGGAATGTATGATTGAAAATTAAGTTTGAGCAATATATAAATGATTTATAAATTTGCCAAATGGTGGCTAAATAATGAATGAAGATTTGAGTTTTATATTTCTAATCTCCATTGTCCACAGCAATATATAAATGATTTATAAATTTGCCAAATGGTGGCTAAATAATGAATGAAGATTTGAGTTTTATATTTCTAATCTCCATTGTCCACGTAATTATTACCCAGGAATTGCTTAGATAATAAAACAATTCATTAAGTTGTATTCAGGAGAGCTGCTGTTAAAATACTCTCAAACCAACAGGGTGAGAACCAAACTTTTTTCTCCAACATCTTCTGTACTAGATAGTTATTCTCAGGGGGAAAAAAATCAATTTGAAAGATTCAAAAGTTAACAATTCAGTCGTTAATATAGATTTCTGTGGGATATACTTCAATTGAGGCAGCCCTAAGTTAATGTTCTTCCTGTTTTGAACCAGGAGCAGTCCACATCCCCTATATCCTCCTGAAATATGATGCTATTATTTGTTCGAACTTGCAGGAAGAGCCAAGGACTTAGTTACATTATTAGATCTACATATTTCAACAAGTACAAGTTCATATAATGGCTGTCAATGCAATTAAGTTCTCCCTTCTTTTCTTTAATCAACGGCTGGTGCAACGGCTTTCTGAAGTACTCTTTCCATATGTTCTACATAATCCTCAGGGTACAGAAATCCAGCCAGATTAGATAACGATCAATAAATCAGTTGGTAAAGAGGTAAAGGCATGTAAAATAGTGAATAAGCTTTTTTGGTGAATTTACTTCATTGCGATGAGAAATCCATTTTTGTCAGTTGTATTTTGAACAGAACGATGTTAGGTTGATGAATTGAATTGTAAATGGACGAGATTTTCAGTACATTTAGGTTTAAAATTATAGCAATTTCAAGAATATAACTAGAATTATCACTGAAAATAGAAGTATATTCATATCAACAACAACAAACTAAGACTTTTTCCAGGAAGAAGTATTTCTGTATCCACAAACAGAACACATCATCAAGAGTTACAAACTCAACAAGCACATATCTAGTGGAGATGGAAAATAGAAGATAAGACTTTGGTCAGTTTGTAGTGTGTGGGTGTGGATGGTGGGGAGGTGGAGGAGTAATACAATGAAGTATGCATGTTGACAGAAAACCTGCAAGCTAAAGGTTGTACCTTTAAGCCTTGACTGCCTTGAGGGAGATAACTATCACGTTTGACCCATGCAAAACAATCCAAATGGCAAGCAAATTTGGCACGACATTCTCCTTGATTCTTGTCGCATTGAAATCCAAGTTCCTGCCATTCAAACTCAAAACCAATAAATGAACAGAACATCAAAGAAAGAGATAGCGAATACGTCCTGCATGGGTGTCATTCTGATACAAGCAAGTACAACTGCAAGAGCAATCCAAATTCAAACAACTTCGATTTACAGCTTAAATTTTTCAGGGAGACTTGAGACTCTAGACAAATCGGTGAAAAATGAGCCGTAATTTTATCAAGTGATTATGGAAGTGAATTAAGGTTATGCAACCTCCAAAAGTTCCACAGGATAAAAGCTTAAAACTCTTAATATTTTTACTGATTAAATGTAAAGGAAGAAATTCAAGATCTCAAGTACCACCATTAAGAATCTGACGAAGAGAAAGAAACGTGTGACAATTGATTTTTAGTTATTAACGAAGCAGAGACTTGCATCGCCAGAGAATCTTAATAAAATGCAACTTTACAGATTGCATGTGTTCGCAACGACGGGACCACAGAATTGAAGCACTAAAAATTGGACAGGAATGACGTAGGATTTATTTATGTTAGTCACCAAAACAAGTGTGTGTGAACCTAATACAGATAGCAATGGTAAGTTACGTACATCGTTCATTCTGAGACCATGATGAGCTGCTCTGTTTTCTAGGAATGGCCAGTCGAAAAAGTCACCGTTGTATGTGACATAGATACCAGGCTTTACCTCTTGCATATGGGAAAACCACAATCTAAGAAGCTCTTCCTGTTACAAAAATAAAAAAAGTAGAACAATATAGATTTTTTTTTAGAAAAATTAAAATAAAATCTATTAAATACAAACTATCATCACCTCATTTTTCACATTCGTAACTTTAAAACACCCTTCAAATTCTGATTTTGGAGTGTACTCTAAATCCTCTATGTCTTCGCCAACGCACTGTCATGATTTAGAAATGTTCAATTGTCAATTATACATGAGTAGACATTGATAGGACATTCATATTACAACTTCGGAGGAGTCATTATACAATTATTAAATAAAAAGCTTCTACTAATGAATTATAAAATGTGCTAGCGCTATGATAAATCATCAGTTGTGAGTAAGCTCTCCAATGAAATGAATTAATTCTCAAAATCAACACCGAAAGCATTTGCAATTATCAGAAACGTGTTTTTAATCATTAAGGGGGGAAAAACTCAGAAGACAAAACAATAAGGTCCTATTGAGTTCAGATTATTTCAGCTGATTTAATCAGGAATTAATAGAAATCACATCTAAAATCAAGAATGATGCTCAATTAGTACAATTATACCTGATTTTTCATAGAGTTAAAGAATAATTCATCGGCTAAATAAATTGGCCTAATGCACTCCAGAAAAAAGCAGACCTTTGTTTCAGATGTAAGAAAATATCAAAAAATTCCAAGAAGAGAATTGCATCGAAATGAGCGGAGCCAGAAATAATTATACACAAAATGTCATATTTAATGCTTGTAAATAAACAAATATAGAAAATTAACTCTGTTCTCGATACCTCTCTATTAATGATAAGGTATCCTTGACCATCAACCATGTATGATATCATCATTACTGAATCATATTCAGCATCTGGAAATTTTAAAGGAAGCTTTGTGGTCTCAATATCAAAGGCACAAACATGAACTTCTGCTCGTTGCAACAGATCTGCTCTTCTTTCTAGTGTAACCCCAGCACTGGATACACTGACATCGTACCACTGCCCACATCTTACATCTGAAGTTGTTCAATTTCAGAAATGAGAGATACATTAAATTATTAGTCTAGGACTTTGAGTACAGAATAGTGGAAGAAATTCCTGTATCAATGTATGGGCAAAGAACTCACCATTGTCAATGGCAAAGCGAACATGGTAAGGTACATCATACTCACGAAGATCATTAATACAGTCTAGAAAGTCTTGAGGTCGTTGTTTTCTGCAAGCCCAGAATATTGGTATCGCGTAAATGTAAGATAAATGGTCGACGTTGAAAAAGGAAATGGAGAACAGGTTAAAATATGAACTATTAATGAAGACAAAAGGTAAAAAAATACCTTTTTTCAGTCAATATGGACTCATATGCTCCTTCAGCATCAAACTTCGCTAGATTTCTTTCAACAATATGAATCAGATCATTCTTCACGTGCATCAATTGTTGAACAGTATCAAAAGATATCTTTAAATAAGACTTTCGTAAGCCGCATAGGTGATTTTTCTGTGATAAATGTACACATACTTAGAATCAAGTATTTTTCTTGAAAATCTTGTAATGGTGGCTAGACCAAATTAATGGCTAACAATGCAGTCATAAATAAGCAGCTTGATAAATGGAAGAGTTATAAATATCCAATTCATTTGACAACACTATAGACATGAGAACAAAAATGCTAGGGATGAAAAGAAAAGGATGAGGATATAACTTTCATCTCTAAAATAATGCTAATTGGTTCAGCTTTTAAGCAAAACAAATATTGCTGGTCTATGACTGAGTATCACATTTAAGCAGATTGGGTACACTAGAAGAACCTGACTAATGGCAGACCCTATAATATTAGCCTCGGATCACAAAATCAATGCTAAACTTTTCTTTATGCTAAATTGTGACTCAAACTGAACCTGACTAAGCTGTGATTGTAATATTGGTCCAAATATTTAAAATAACCTAAATACTATGTAACTTTTTGTTATACTTCAGTACAACTCTCTGCAACTCCTCTGATATGATCCAGAAATGAGTATTGCTACTTTCAAGCGGAATCAACCATATCACGTTCGACCTGTCTTTCATGGACATCATTTACATTTCGACGATTGACTTCGGGTGGAGAGGAATTATACCAGAGACCATGATATTTCCATGGGAGTAAGGTTCCTCTGAAGGTGCTGTAAGAATATATATGAAGGAGAGATAGTAGCTTATGACACTCGGGGACAAAAAAATATGAGTCGTAACTGTGGACAGAGTCGTGTGGGCAATTAAGAAGAGCCATCTTTGATCTCTTGCTTTATCATCCATGGACAAATATTTATCTGTTCGCCACCACAAATGAAATTACTCTTCTCGTTCCAAGAGTTTAATTTTATTACAAGCGGAGTAGAAGTTATATTTGAATGAAAACTTTCAATTATACACTTCAGTTAGCAACAATAAACCACCTTACTGTGAAGCTCAATGTTAATACGCAGGAAGTTAAGTACAAGTAGCATTTCAGGTGAACAGTTGTAGCATAACATATTATCAGCAACCAATATTCAACACTTAACAGCTCAGATATGATAATTCTAGGAAAATTAAAAACTGAAAAAATATATTGATGTTAAAAGTTGGCGTTGCATTACAAGATCAAGATCCTCTTTTTCAACAATTTCAATGTCCGCAATTTGTCCTTCATATCGCCTTCTCAGATAAGCCTCAACGTCCATTTCCATTTTATCCTATAACAACATTAAACAAAACCCCTTTAGCTGTTGCAGAAAATCCATCCCTGTGAAACGTGTAAATTTCTTTACCAAATTCAAGTAATTATTCACTTACCTTGGTGGCTGCATAGAAATATGGCCGGAACTTATATTTGGTCTTAAATGCCGAGCCATCCTTCAATTAAATCATTAAACAAAATAAATATCAAGCTTCTGTCGGGTCAAAGTATACTGCGTTGATTATCAATAATAAAAACGGAATCTTTAATCTAGTTTTACCTGACATACGAAATAAAGATCAACACAGCTGTACATTTTACGCGTCTCCTGGTCCTCCCAAGATGACTAAACACAAAACCACGTCAAAAAATCAAAATAGCTGGAATTCGAGCAAATCGAGTCAAAATGATATGCGAATTGCGGAAATGAGAGCAGATACTTACAGAAGCTAAAGTGAGTAGCCACCCGAGGCGTTTATCTCCTTCATTGAAGAGATCGTAGCCGAGCTTCGACTCGAGCTGCTCCCCTGCGTTCAGAATCAGCTTCTGCTTCTTTGAAATCCGAGTGTCCCTCCGATCTCTCCTCCAATTATCAGCGCCGCTCATCTCGTCACGTTAGATTCGGATAATTACAGAGATGAATCGAGTGAATAAATGTGAAAAATATACAAGAATATCGAGAGAGCGTTTTTAGAGAAAGAGAGAGAAGGGTTTTGGGGGTAAAGAGAGACTGAAGATAGGCGGATGGAGAAGTTTTCCCGCGCTTTGTTAAGAGTGTTGCGAAAATTTCGTTGGAGGTCATCCGCTAATTAGTTTAGCTCGTGTTGGTCATCTAACCTTTGATTTATTTCGATTTAAATGTTCGACTTATATTTTTGTTTCAATTTGATCAATATGTATGTAACCATAACCAAAACTAATGGATAATCGCATGTGGAATTCTAAATGATTGAGAGACAATGGTTTAGATATTCAAATAAGCAGTTTTGACAAGCAAGAAAAACTCATAAGTAAGTTTTGAACTGTAAATTAGCACTTTTACGAATTTCTTTCAAATTATTATTTTTAATTAAATGTTCGAATAACGTTAAGTTATACAATCTGTTAATCATGTTAAAACTAAAAATGAAAATTAAGTGAATAAATTGAGGCGACCAACGTGCTACAATATGCAAGTGCCTCTTGAAATTTTATTGTGTTTCCTAAAACATTTGAATTGCGAAATTGGTTTGATCTATGTCAACCAGAGAGCGGGTAGAAATTTTACTTTTACGGCCATCAGTTGTGATATTTAAGCGATGTGAAGTTTTGTGTGCCTATTGGAGCCCCATTTTTTGTAAAAAAATTCACTTTGAAATAATGATTTGATAGAGAATAGATTGTTAAAAAATAAGAAATGTTTTGAATTTGCATGTGACGTTGTTTTGCTGAATAATGTGTTAAGAATAAGAAAGAGATAAATGTATTTTGAAAATAATGGTAGTCAAACAAGAGCCTATTGTTTTCATATTCTATCTATGTGAAATTTGTCCTTAGCTACATCACGAGACGGTGACTCGTTTGAGAATATAAATTTAAGAATTTGAATACTTAATTGATTTTGAGATGGACTTTATAGCTCATCCAATCTCCCTTGAACCCCTTGTCCTTGCTTCCAAGGCATTTACATTAATATAAAGTAAAATTTTATGCTATAGCTCTAAACATATACAAGTCCTGACAAGTTGGGTTAAATGTCATGGTAAAATGAGTTCAAGCTCCAGTTTGACAATCATTATTTAAAAATTAATATTTCTTGTTACACTCATTTTCAATCACGCATTCAAATAATAAAATATTTTACACGAAAATTCAAAACGTTTTCCTATCTTTTAACCTCACTTTCTCCTAAAAATCATTATTCAAAACGATTTTTTGAAAAAATATCAACCATCAAACAATGGCTAACTTGAAAAAATTTATTAACTAAATAATGTTTTTTATTTTTAATATGTATTAAAGTTTAAGGGTGTGTTTGAGCCACATTATTTTGAAAGAATGTATTCTGAAATAGTAGATTGATTGAGAATGTGTAGTTGGAAAATAATAAAAAGTTATTGATGTGATGAAAAATATTATTTTATTAAAGAATGTGTGGTTGAAAATAAGTAGAAGAATGAAAATGAAAATTTTAATGTATACCAAACAGGGGCTAAATAAGTACATGGTTAACAGCGAACGAAAAATTTAAGGACAAAATTGTAACACAAATGAGGGTATATTGGGTATATAGATAATATATAAGGGTGAAAGTGGTATTGAAAAGTTATCATCAATCCTTCATTTTTTAATATTGAGATTAATTATTAACAAAATTAAAATTAAATAATGGGCATATAGCTAAATACATAAATCGAATTAATGTTGTTAATAAAAATTATTATTAAAAAATTTAATTTAGGAAATTATTGACAAGTAGAGAAGAAATTGTTTATTTTTTATTGAATAAATTGAATTAACGTTATTAATTAATTATTAACGGATCTAAAATTGAATAAGGGTATATTGGATATAAAGCTAAATATATAAGGATAAGATTAGTATTCAGTATTTCAGTGTCGAGGTGAACATATTAATGCAACATTTCAACTTTTTCCAATTTTTCTCAAACCAAACGAAGATATATTGGGCATATAACTAAACATGCGAGGGTAAAATTGGTATTTAAAAGTTACTCATCAATCATTCATTTTGATATACCATAAATTTAGCTACTTGTGCATTTTTTTTGACACTTTTCCTACGTGTCAAAAATCTTGTCACTGTTGTGAATATAGTATTATAAACAACAATGAACATTATGAAACTTATGTCAGATGATATCAAACTTAACATAAAAGTTAATGTACACATAACATAATTGTTTTTTAAAATTCAAAAACCGAGTAGTTCATAAATCAAGTGTAAAAATATTATTTCTTAATAAGGTATCTAAAAATAATAATCTAATATTTCATTCCTTCCCATACTCTCTCTATCAAACACCACAACTCCCATCAGCTTCAAACGTTCCACTTTCTGCATTCTTTCACTGCCATTGTAGTTACTTCATCGCCGTCTCCGCCTCCACCAAATCCACGTCTACTGCACCTGCCCACATATATCTCACCACCAAACTATAAAAAAAATCAAGTTCAAGTCATGACAGAGTACTATTGTCACCACCACCACCTCCCGATTTCATACCATCATAAAAATCAACACCTCTAACTCTTGTCTGACCACCACTATCGCTTGAATTTGATTACAAGTTTTTTTTTTTAAACTCGTGAGGTGTAGGTGACTGCGATGGTTATAATTTTGTGATGGCTCATGGTAGTTACGATTGGTTTGTCGTGGTGTGCGGTGGCGGTGACGGTGGTGATGACGTGGCACGATGATGCAAAATTAAGGATTTAGACTTTGTAAGTAGCGATAGCGAGATGACGGTGTAGCAATTTTAAGTTAAAATTTGAAATAAATTACATACACTTTTACAACAATATAATATATTTTAACAACAATGTATATATTTTTATGTTGATGGTGACTTGGTGGTGGTCACGGTGAGATGATGGTGAAGGTAGTGAAATCGCGGTGTACAAATTTTAAGTTATAGCTTCAAATAATTTGCATACAATGTAAGAACGATAACACGTAGCACAATTTACAATTAAGGAAACTTCGACAGCAATGACAAATAGTGCACGCTGTAATTGTAAAGAAATTAAATAGAGGGCAGGTTACTGTCATAGAAACTCGATAAATGTATGGTTTCTAAAATTGTTGTGAAAAATACACACACCGTAAAAGAAAAAAATAGATTTGAAGCACACTTTATTTTGAAATGATTTTTAAAATTTTTTTTATTGGCCCCACAAAATATTTTTAGTCGTGAATTAACTCATTTGATTACATATCAGTGTTCTAAAATGTCATAACTTTTTATTTGGCAAATGATTTTTCTTATTTTGAAATTTAGTACAACAAAATGCTAAAGCGTCAAAAACTTAAAAAGGAATTAAGTCCAACAAAAAACTCACTCCAATCCAAATCTAACTCATGGACGTAATTTTCTCTATCAAAGAGTATAATATTATTGATTTGGAGTATTTATGATTTGTGAATTATATTTGTATTGAGATTTTGAAATATATATTTGAAGTTCCTTTACAATTTAAAAGTAAGATTTATTTTGTTTATTTTCAGTCTAAAATAATTAAATTAATAAAATAGAAAGCAATCTACTACGCTTAGATTGTGCTATTAATAGATTTAACTGTCGCTCCATTTTGTCCAAAAAGTATTTTTTTACTTTTTTTTAATCACATATTCTTTAATGAAATAATATTACATATAGCCTCTATTTGGTACACATTAAAATTCTAATTCTCATTCTTCTACTTATTTTTAACCACACATTTTTCAATAAAATAATATTTTCAATCACATCAATAACTTTTTACTTCTTTTTCAACCACACAATCTCCATCAATCTACTATTTCAGAATACATTCTTCCAAAATAATGTGGGTCAAACACACCCATAATTTGATTTTTTTCCTTTTTAATCACACATTTTTGAAAAAAAAAATTAGTATTTCTAAATACATTTTATTTTTCAAAAAATATATTAAAATGGAGCCCCAAAGGTTTTAATCAAGCCCAAGGCCCAATGGCAATTTAGGAAATAAAAATCACTCATCCGGTCCAAAACCCTAGATATAAATACCACCTCAAGCAAAAAGCCTTTTACATTCCACAAAACTCTCAAGAGCGGGAGCTGGTCATTGGATCTATTATTGTTTGATCCTTAATCTCCCAAAGTAAGCTCACCTCTCCATCTACCAGTAATTTATCTCTCTATAATTGTATATACATGTATTTTCGATGTTTATTTGCGTTTTGGAAGTTGTGGATTGATTTTTTTTTTTTTGGTCAGAAATGAAGGTTGTTGCAGCTTACTTGTTGGCCGTGTTGGGTGGCAACACCTGCCCTTCTGCCGATGACCTGAAGAACATTCTCGGTTCAGGTTCAAATTTAGATATACATACAAATCTTGCTACAAAATTTTTGTTGTCTTACTTCATTTGTTTATACTATTATCGCTTATAATTTCTGTGAATGATTTTGGCACTGCGCGCCAGTAGTTTCCTAGCGAACCCAGTATGAGTTTATAGATTTAAAATAAGACTCCGGCATCTGAATTAAGTGTTTTCCTAATCAAATTTGCTTGTGTATTGCAGTCCTAAAATTGGTATTTGAAAAAAATTCTTCAAATATATATTTGCCTAAATGGATTCTGGCTCACTCGATACATTTTCTTTTAAGAAGTGGGTAGAATTTGAGGATCAATAACGATAAATAACAATTTCGAGTTTCCTAGTGACTATGCACATTGGAAAATGAACGTGGATCGTGCAGGTATAGGTCAACTCTTGGATTTATGCATGTTTGCTAATTTGGGTGGGAGATTTTTTTTCTCATGAATCTCACGGGGGATGATTGTAACCAGGATATGGTTTATTGGGGTTAAATGTCTTGAAGGGTAAACAAGAGTTTTTGGTAGGCCCTTTGGTGGTTCTGGACTAAAATGGCTAAGTTCTTCTGGTATTTAGGTTTTACTGATTGCAAGTTGCAACTCACTAAGCTCATCATGTGTTTTTTTCACAATTTACTCAACCTCAACAATGTCAAGCATAAATAAATATTTTTTGGGGACGTATTCTCTCAATACTTTGCTTATATAATCTGAAAATGTTAGTCATGGTTATATTTGAAAAACAACTCTAATTTAACGACGCCAAACTGGATATTAATTTTACTTGCCGTTGTTTTGTCAGTCCTTGCTCTGCATACTCTGAGACTCTCAAGTTGTCAATTTTCATTGCACTCCAGTTCTTGGTAAAAATATCTAAATTCTCCCTGTATTTAGGTTTTACTGATAGCAACATACTAAATTCGGAATGATTTTCACAACTTTCTCAATTGAAACATTTTCAAGAAATAATTACGCTTTTGGGGACTTTTCTTTCAATACTCGTGTCTGGAAGAACTTATAATTTACTTATACTATCCAGTCAAGTCTAATCTCAATAACACTTTCAAAACTACTAATTATTATGTACCAAAATTTCGTGGTCCCTGTACTGCTCTTCCTAGAAAGTTGCTGATAATCTTTCCTGAACAAAGGCGAAATTTGAAAATGTTAGTTCTAATTGCCTTTGAAAAAAGTAAACTCAATTTTAATAATGTCAGGCTAGGTATTCATGTTATTTTGGGCTTTGTTCAGTCAATCTTGGCCTGTGTACTCAAAACAGTTCAAGTTTTCAAATTTCATTGCACTCAAGTTTCTGGGATCAGCGGTTCCAAAAAATCAGCTAATGGTGACCCTAATTGTTAAACTTCTTTTGGTCAGTCGGAGCTGAGGCTGATGATGACAGGATTGAGTTGCTCTTGTCTCAATTGAAGGACAAAGATATCACTGAAGTGATCGCAGCAGGTAGAGAGAAGTTGGCTTCAGTTCCTGCTGGTGGTGGTGCAGTTGCTGGTGCTGCCCCAGCTGCTGCAGCAGGTGGCGCTGCTGCCCCAGCTGCTGCTGAAACAAAGAAAGAAGAGAAAGTTGAAGAGAAAGAGGAGTCCGATGATGTAAAATACCGCACTTAATTCTTTTTTGGTTGCAGGATCAATTTATCTGCTGAAGAGAAATGTTAATCTATTTTCTGACTTCTGTTTCTATTTTTTGGTTGCAGGATATGGGTTTCAGTCTCTTCGACTAAAAACTGCAAACCAGGAGGAACCAATTCTTAGGAATTTATTGCCCTTTTAATGCATTTTAGAAAATTTTCAGTCTGTCTTTGGTTTTGGCACTAGTTTTGCTTAGGAATCCTGAATTTTGTTTTGAATTGAACAAGGATGTGGCATATAATGGAATATAATATGAGTTTGTCCATTCATATTGTTTTCTTTCTCACCTATCCTTTAGCTCGATGGAATCACACCTTATGCATAAAAAAATACAATTGAACCTAGCCTTTATTACTGGTATTTTTTTTCCAATCAAGGAAATTCCGTTAATTTTTTCTTTTACTTTTTTGCAGTAAATTTTTGTAATTGAATTTTAAAGTGCTTTTTGTTGAAAAGACCATCTCTTTGACATTTTCACTTTGTGTTTGGTTTTTGAGGTGAAACTTTTACATGTTATAAAAATGTCATACTGAAGTGCACGCACAAGCATGCGCCCATTTTTATATATATTTTTAATTTTTCTCTTTTTGTTTCAATTTCTTGAATATGGAACCCACTTAATTTATTTTAACAACTTTTTTTTTTCATACAGACTAGCGTTGATACTAAATAATATTATTTTAATTCTGCAAAAAATATTTGTAGAACATTATATCGTTACATGTGGAACATGTCTAATTAAATGTCTCGTATTCTATTCATTTAATTCACTTTAGTTGGACTTATTTTTTAATGACAATTATGTCGGTGTTTTAGCGTCATTGGTGTTAGATTCTATTTTAGGAAAGATAAGTCGGTTACTTTGTAAAAATCACAAAATAAATTAAAATTAGAGTTTTCTTTTATTGATGTTTAATACAGCTTAGTTGAATTTTGTTTTCTATAATGTAAATCTGTTATTATAGTTTTAATTCTAATATCATATTGTATATAAAAGAAAATATCTGTAAATTTTTAAAAGAGAAAAAAATTTGACACACTAACAAAGTTTTTATTTTAGCTCTTCATTTTACCTTTTCAATAAACTTTTACTGTTTTTGCCATCTTTTTTCAAATAAGATTTAGATGACTAAAATATCCAAATATTATATAAAAAACTAAAGAAATGGAGCATCGAAATATATATATATATATATATATATTTTTTTTTAATTTTTTTTTGTAGGAGGTCCCTAATATTTGAACCTTTTGACGATGAAGTCTCGAACCTTTTCTAATGCCATGGTTTCTACCATTTACCTGAGGTAATCTTGTGGTAAAAATTATCGGTTTAAATGTTGAATTCGCGCATAACACAACGTTCAAGTGATGGTCTCCTAATGGATAAAAATGTCCACACTAATTTTATCTCACTTGAAAAAAAAGGGGAAAAAAACATGTATCCAATTTATTTAGTCTTATTTGGTAGGGATTAAAATCTAGATTTTGTTGTAAGTCTCAGTCACCAATTAATTTTAATCACATATTTCATGGGATCCACAATTTTTTAACCACTCATTTCATCAAATTTTATCAAAATCTACTTAAAATTTGAATTTAATCCCCATCAAATAATGGTTTAACCTGATCTTTTCTATCCTATAAAAGGACATTGGGTTGCAAGCGTTTCAAGAATTTACGACGCTATAAATTAAGGACTCGGAGCCTTATTGAAATTGTAGTAAGTGTTTGAATTTTCAAAATCTATTTTAATCGATAAAAAAAACTAATTTTAAATTAATGGAAAAAATCTTTGTACGTTGATAATCTAAAACAACTTTTAATTAGCGGGGCTAATAGTTGGAATTTGGATACAAGGCCGGCCCACACGCTACATGATTAGAGGGGCTTGAGAAAGGTTATGGAACAACTCTAGAAATATGCGGAAGCTTGTTAGGAAATCAAACCTCTAGGCGTTCCATGAAAATGACTTGTTCGAGCATTCCAAGGAAAAGGTTAGAATTGTCCACGATAAAATAGGATATTAGTATATAGCCCATGTATGGTCCGAATTAAAATATCAAAATTTACTAAAAATCTCCACAAAATATCCTAATTACTGGTAAATTTCGCAGCACAACCAACCATAGCCAGCAAGATCATTACTGGTAGCGAGTTATGATAATGAACTTATAGTAAACTCCGTGAACCATTAGGAACTTTAATGGGAGGAAACATAACATAGCAAGGATTTTCATGTCAAGCAAGCAGAAAACACCACAAAATTGACAAATACACACGAGAGTCTAATGATATGTTTGAAATCTCTTGTGATAAACATCCAATGCTTGAAACAGATCTTAATACCTTAAAGTTGCAACATTGTTTCTTTAACTATTCATCTCCAGTGTTATTAGCTAGTCATAAATCAAAAGTCGTAAATTTTGAAAGCTCTCTTCTATAGGATGTCATGTTGAACTGTCGCCTTCGAGGCTTCACTGCCTCAGCCACCACCAGCCGGTGGTAACACAAATTATCCTCATTTGTCAACGATTATTTGTAAGTGTACACTCTAGAGGCAGGAAACTGATATGTCCTCAAAATGAAGTCCTGTACAACATGCATTTCCCCTTAATTTTTTCATCAACAAAAACCAACAACAGACACAACTACTAGTGTAAAACTACTCTGTTCACTCAGCAAACAAAGATAATGATACAAGATCATCTCTGATAGTACAAAAACTCAGGAACAAGTCTTAAAAGATAAATAATTTTAACGATCATCTACTTTGGAATTGTCACATTTTGGATTTTCACATCTTGGTACGGCTTGTCTGCCTTATCTGTCTTCACTTTCTCTATACCCCGTAAACAAAAGATAGCAGATTACTCAATATAATAGAAAGTAATCAATTATTTCAAAATGATAAACCGAATATTTCTGTTCAATGTTCAAAACATAGTGGCATGTTAGGTAGGAAGGATAAAATAGCATTAAGAAAGAAAAAGAAGCTAAAATTTTGTTATGAAACCAGCTTATCAATCCGATACGTGTCTGTTTATCTGTGAGACAATCCACAGAACAAGAAAAAAAAAGGCTAAAACGTAGTAAGTTACAACTAAAGTAACAGAATATTACCTGTACAACATCCATTCCTTTTAAGACTGCCAAAAACTGTGTGCTTGTTGTCCAACTATGGAGTGGCGACAGTTGCGATGAAGAATTGAGAGCCATTGGTATTTGGCCCGGCATTAGCCATGGATACAGTGAATGGCCTGTCATGCCGCAAACTGCAGAAATAGCAAAAAAGTTATATGAATGGAAAAGGACATGAGAAGGCGTTTGTTGTTTAGTAATTAACATTCAATAAACAAAAGTTGTTTCTTAATGAATATTAGCCTTTTTAATCCTATGAACGAAGCCCATTTACCTTGGTGGATTCAAAAAAGTTTAGCTGCATTTCTATTTTCGTGACCACGTCCAGACAGAATCTTATAATCATATAACCTTAAACTTCATTTAGGTACTGCAAAAAAGCAGCACCTCATTGAAATAAAATGACAAAGAGGCATTTTAGCCAGTCACTTCTAAAAATGGGTCCCAATAATCAATGAACATACCTATCATGAAGCCCTTGATGACCCGATGAAAGATTAAATTGTCATAATAGCCATTCCGGCAGTGTGTTGTGAAGTTCTCAACGGTTTTTGGACACTCTTCAGGGTATAGCCTCGCGTGAATATCGCCCATGGCTGTGTGCAATATCTAATACAGGGGAAGAATTGCCAGTGCGTATATATATTGTGAAAACACGGAAAGACAGTAATCCCTACCAAGTAACCAAGAAACTTTGTTCTCGGTGAAAATGCAATAACACTAACTACTTGTCATGCTATAGGATAACAGAAGGGGGGAATTTGTCACAGTTTTTCCTATATCTGATCCAGCCAAGAGTTCATCAGCAGGTGGCTTTTCATTAAACACATCTCTTCCCTTTGTTGCATCTTCTGGTTCCCCAGGCTCTCTCCGACTTACAAGAAATTCAAAATAAGCATTTGTATCCAATTATGAAAATGAAAATGAAAATCCAATTCCACAATAGAATATAATCAACACCCATATGTGTCATACCAAAGCAAATGAAAACATAACGATGAAAGACTTTATTTTCAATGGGAGATGAGACATTGTATTTCCGAGTCTCTGGATACTGTGAATTCTCTTTTATTCCTTTAGCTGGAGGTCAGGCTTGGCCCCCCTCCTAGAATTACACAAAAAAAAAAAAAAAGGATCTTCATCAGTTATGCAATAAACAAAGTTCACCACAGCTACTATTCATTACAGGGAAATTTAAATATTTTACACCAGCAGGAGACTTGTAGCGGTAAACTCTACTAGGATGGCTCTGACTAGTAAATTTGTTTCAACTAGTTTACTCTAATACGGGCTATCAACAAGCAAAATGCATTTGAATAAGAAAAATATTTGCAAATGTGGTAACTTCATTAAATGAACGTGAAATTGCCAATACCATCTGCACTCCCAGTTATGAAAAAATCAGCAGCTGAAACTGCAACGTGTGTTACCACATCGCAATGCATATAACTTTTCTAGTACCTACACAACATACATTAAGTTAACCAAATCAATCTAAGCCCCTGTCTGTTACACATTGAATTTTTCATTCTCATTCTTCTACTCATTTTTAACCACACATTCTTCAATCAAATAATATTTTCTATCACATCAATAAATTTTCCTTCTTTTTCAACCACACGTTCTTCATCAATCTACTATTCAAAAATTCATTCTTTCAAAATAATGTGGCTCAAACACACCCTAAATCTTTATAAAATTGATCATTTTCTAATGTAAAACAGGAAAAATAAAAGTTAAAATAAAAAATTCTACAATAAAGTAACCTACTTGAGTGCTTGTGATGTGCACATTTCGAGGAATCAAGCACTACACACCTATTTCCTATTTATATTTAAATAGTTTATGATATAAGTCAGGTCTTTATATCCATTTTTTTTAAAGTACTTCTTTATATTATTTTGAATAGCACATTTTTTCAATAAGATAACATTACACGCAAATTCAATACTTTTTTATTTTATTTTTAACTACATGTATTTCTTCAATTACTATTCTAAAATGCATTATTTACCTTTTAACGGTGCTCAAAACACCCTCAAATTTATTTTTAACTTTTTTTTGTTGATTTTTTTTTCTAGATAATGATGATATTAAAGTTTTTTTTAAATATAATATAATATTTAAACAAACTTCCAACAAGAGTATGATCAAGTCACGAGAGTTTGCCATATCCTATCCCTAGCGCCGAGTGCGATCAACTATGCACTTCAGTTCACTAATTTATTGATTGAGCACTTGGATTTACAAGTGTGGCGTCATTAGCATGAGATCAAACTTGCCCAACACATTTTTGACAATTTAAAAATATATCTTAGATAAATTTCTTTTGTCACAATATGCAATATTTTTCAAGCTCCATTTTGTCCATAAAAAATGGCATCAAATCTTATGCTTTTCATTTTCCTTCTAAAATTTCAACTCCTCACTCCTCTCTATTTGGAGACAGTACGAGTCAAGAACCAATGAAAGCCTTATTTACACCAACCGTAGCTCCAAATCCAATCACCCCAAAATCCCCAATTTCTTGCCATTTTTCCTCTCATCTCTTCCCCTCTAAATACCCACTTCCCTCCCGAAATTCAACGGTTAAACACAGACAAATTGCTGTGAAGCCCACAAAAATCAAAGTTTCATCAATGGCATCAACAAATCCAGATAACGTACAGACCGCAAAATCCTTTTCAGTGCTGTTTGTTTGCGTTGGCAACATTTGTAGAAGCCCAGCAGCTGAAGGCGTGTTCAGACACCTTGTTAAGGAAAGAAGCCTTGATTCCAAGTTCTACATTGATTCGGCTGGTACCATCAATTACCACGAGGTATACATGCTAATTAAATCCCAGTCCCCAGTTTTTTAGTGTAATATAATTTGTAGAAGCTTCAATACAGATTCACAACGATATAGCTTTCTTTGCAAGTCTTTTCACAAACAGAATTACAAGGTTGTTAATATCATCGCCATATCATCTAATTAATTGTGTTTACATTCGATTAGAGCTAGTTTAATTATAAACTATATTATTCCTAGTAGGATGGATACTTGGACTTAAGTCCACTTTGTTGCTTGTTACCAACGCTACACTTGCGGGATAATTAAGAAGGACAACATTAACCAACCTGGTTTAGCACGGAGTTATCCCCAAGTTTTATTTTATGGTTATTTTTCGAATATGTTATTCTCCATAGTTGCTGAATAATTTAAAAATACTGGTCTTATTTTTGTTATATTTGTTGGTAAGGGCGGTCCAGCTGATCCAAGAATGAGGGCAGCCGCAAAAAGACGTGGAGTTGAGATAACTTCCATATCAAGGCCAATAAGGCCGTCAGATTTCAGGGATTTTGATCTTATTCTTGCAATGGACAAGCAAAATAGAGGTGAGATAGAATTGGCTAGAATTCTCATTTTTTGTCTTCTGAATTATCGTGGCCTTATAATGCATTTTCTGCTTAGTCTCGTGCAAAATGTCCATATTTTTTCTGTGTATGAACTGTGCGAATTGTTAAATGAACTGATGTTTTTCCTGACCCCATTTTATACAGAGGATATACTTGAGGCATTTGAGAGGTGGAGGCACAGAGAGACGTTGCCAGCTGATGCAGATAAGAAGGTTAGTATGTGATTATCATGCAGTTGTTAATGCAATGAGGTAGTTCCATATTTTTCATTGCTTGATGTTAAAACTGTGTGCTATGTCAGATATGTAGAGTGTACCATATAATTCTTTATTGACTGTGCTATTTTTTTTTTAATATTAAAATGTGTATTAATCTTGCAGGTTCGGTTAATGTGTTCGTACTGCAAGAAGCATGATGAAACTGAAGTGCCTGACCCCTACTATGGTGGGCCGCAAGGTTTTGAGAAGGTAATACATCTCTCTATTTCAATGAGATGGAAGATCAAAACAATCTACAGTGCTTGATAAATTTAGCTGCATCATATGTGATTTATGCTAGGATTTATCAGTCATCTGTCATGATTTTCTCTCAAAAAATACTTTGTGAAACATATTACCATAATAATCAAACTTTAAGGACTTCTGCCATGAGTTGGAAATATGATGTCTGTGCCACAAAACCATTAAGAGTGCACAAGTGAGACATAGGAGAGGTTGCATTTCTTGTTGAGAAGCTTTCGATTTTAAATTCATTGGTTGCACTTGGACACATTGTCAGCAAAAAAATAATTTATTTTAATATACATTCTAGGATGTGTTGATTAGTCATTTTGAACCTATGAAAAGGAGTAACTTCTCTCTGGAAGTGGGAATATGTCCATGACATGCTGATGCAGACGTAGTTGTGGTCCTCATGGGAATTAAAAGGGATCATATTCTACCATAGATGGTCTACTTTATTCTCTATTTGGTTTTTTATGCTGTCGGATATCATTGGAATTTAATCACCTTCTCATGGAAAATTTACACCAAAGTAACTTTCTTGTCAATACAGCATGCATGCTCTATGATGTAGTCACTTTGAAAGATGCAATTTCGAATGCGCTATAAGGAACAACCTAGGGAATGAAAGATTGTATTGATCCACAAGCCGTGCTTCATTGATACATTAGACAGGAATAGAGAGAACCAATTTCACAAGAAGTGGTTTGCTCCGGGATCCTACCTTGTGACTTGCTGATGTTCCCTTTGAAGATGTAGTGCAAATAAAAACAATAATAAAAATTGCTCTATAGACTAGGGCTTGCATAGTATGACCCCTCCATACTTTGTTATTCAGTTATATTTTATTTTAATTTGGGGAAGTCCAACATTAAGGTTTAGCTAAAAATCAAATTTTTAGTAGATTTTGATAAAAGTTGATGAAACATGTTGATGAAAAGTCATGTGTACCATGAAATGTGTGGTTGAAAATGAATTTAAGGAAAATAAGTTTTAGAAAATGGGGGTCAGATAGGGCTAAATTCTGTTGTTCAGACTGTGTTTCTCATGTTATGGCATCTCGTCACTTGCAATGTTGAACACTTAGACACGTATATGGAGTCTGTAAGGCTGGATTTGCATATTGAACATGGTTGCTTTAGATCTTCTTGTGGATCTAGTATTGTGAACTGGACGAACTGGTGGAAAAGGATCATGAAATAGACCCCAAATTTAATTTTATTGAGAAAAGGCTTACTCCAAATTGTGCTAAGCATCAAAAGTTTCACTTGGTAAGTATTTGTGCAAGTTGTAAATAACTTACTTATTTTGATTAACATGGTAAGTGCTACTTTCAAAATAAATAACTGTTGCCTGTTGGTACTTAAAAAGTAACAAAAATAACATATGCAAACATGTACTTTTATTTTATTTATTATTATTATTATTATTCTTATTTTTTTGAGCTTCGCTGAACACACACTTGGTTTTGTTGGTATGATGTAAAACTGAACTCTGTATTTTTGACAGGTTCTGGATTTGCTTGAAGATGCTTGTGACTCACTACTCGAAAGTATTGTAGCCGAGGACGGTCATGTTCTGGATTCTTAGTACTTGGTTCCGATATGAGCACTTCAGTTTATTATTGCAAGCTCATTAATTTGATTCAACATGGCGTTGATAAAAATAATTTTTCGACTGAATTGAAGTGTTCAGTGATTCACATGTGTAGTTTACTCTAATCCAAGCCAGTGTGGTTGCTTTATTGGCTCATTGATTATTCAAATCTATTTGATGAAACCTAGAATCGGCTATAAGCTTTCGTCCCATTTATATAGACTTGTTTTATTTTTCACACGGATCAAGAAATCATATTTAATGATATTAGAAAAATAATTTTTGCCAAAAACTTACTTAATTTACCCTCATTTAATTATCAATAACTAGTAGTAAATTATTATTGACAGTAGTAATGAAATAATGGTGTATTAGTAATCTAACAAAACAAAACATTTTTAATAAAGAAGCAAGTATATATTTGGGACTAGAAAATAAAGAACGCAAGTCTATAATGGGACGGAGGGAGTATGATATATGTAAGCAATGTGTAGTTTTTGTTGAAACTAAGAAGGATTTTCTTGTATATGTATTTCCTTGTAATGGATTATTCGAGCATTTCTTCCATTCAACAACGTGATTCCAACTATAGTTGACATTTTTGGCACACTGAATTGAACAAGACAACGAAATAATTTATCTAAGTTCGACATTTGGCATGGAATATAACCCCAATGAAATTAATTCGGGTGTAAGTGAAGCTCAAGTTGAAGAGGCTAATGAATAACAATGATTCATATTCACCAATTCTATTCAGTTTACAAACATGTCCCTTGTGCTTGTCAAGATTAGATGCAACCGGCTCAAAAAGATTTAACCCTCGGTACGCTCTTTAAAACTTATTTTCTCCCTAACTCATTTTCAACCACGTTCTCCCTATAAAATAATTTGGCATGTTGACACATAGCTTTTCTTTACTTTTTAACCACACATTCTCCAAAAATAAATAAAATAAATAAATAAATGATTTTTCACAAAATCTACATCAAACGCGCCCTTAAAAGCAAGAGTTCACAGCAAATGAGTTGGAAATTAATACATCCAAAAACCATTCTATAAGGTACAAATCATGCATTACAAACTCAGCTACATCATTATAATGATCCTGCCAAATCATTGAATTTACGGAAAAAGAGCAAAGTTAAACAGTTGAATGAATGTTTCTTGCCCATGTTTTTTTCTATTTCTTATAGAAGATAAAAAGCATTACACATGAAAGCTAATCATGTCTATTTTCTCCAGATTCACACTAAAAGCTGAGACCTACAAATCTCAAAAATTGGAATTTTGTCGTCACCAACTTTACACTTCACGCATCATCCATAATATGATCGTTATCGTTATCACCAGCGTAATATTCATCATCACGTTGGATTTGCTTGTCTTTCGTGTGTCCTGTGAAGGCATTTAAATTAAGAATAAAGGTAGCAAAGTTAGCATATGCTGGGAAGTGTATATAAAACCACAAGGAGAAAAAAAGAGGCCTCGACCAAGCGTGGTTATGTAGCTATACAGCTTTTACTTACTATCTACACGTTCTTCAGGATTCAGCTCATCTTCATCAAAATCGGGAATGTAAAAATCAGGTGGCACCTGGGGATAAAACAAAATGTTTCAGCGAGTCCAATATAACACGTGAAGTGTATAAAAGAATACACGCACTGGTAGTCCAATATACACACGTTCTTTTACAACAAACAAAGCTTTATTCATAATACAAAACATGCTTTTCAACGCATTTAAATGGAGGAAAAATTACATTATAGTGCTCCAACCTTTGGGCTCTGTTTACCAAGTTCATCCCCAACCTTTAAAATGGAATATTTTGATCCTCAACCATCTAATTATTGTTGCAGAAGTAGCCCCATAGATGAAACTCGTCAGTTTGCCAGTTAAAAAGCCACTTCTTGTTGAAAAGACAGTTGTACACTTACTTTTAACTGAACAAAAATAAAATGAAAAGGAGAATTATACCTTTTCTTTTTCTTTCTATTTACTATTTCCTGTTCTATTAATTTCTTATTAAAATTAATGAGTTTTAAGCATTTCACCCTCTCAGTCCTTGCACGAGCAATTTTAAATGGAAAATTGGATGGAAACGGGCTAGTAGTGCAACAAAAATAAAAGATCAAGAATATAAATGCTCCAAATCAAGGTTAGGGAGAAACTTGCTATTTGGGTTTCGGCAATCTTCTTTTCTCTATTAATATATAAGAATATCGACAGCAGAACTCTTTTTAGCACAATCATAAAACAAATTATTTGCATTAACCTATTTTGCATCTATGTAGAACATAACTTCCTGCATCCTTAGAAACAACACTAGTTTGGACTTGAATATGTCCTGTGTTCTGCCTACCTCTTGCAACTGTACGCTAGGAGAATGTTGGATGGAGCGAAGATTTTCATGCACTTGCTGCCTGATTGAGTTAAGATACGATCTGCTATTCAAATTCTCCTGCTCAATTAACAAAATTGGGAGACGTGTAAATTAAACATTGTTTGCTGCTTAACAATGACTAGTTAAACATATTAACAGAACCAACAAAATTCACTTAAATTTGACATTGTTTAGTCAACAAATAACGCAATACTACCAATAAAATTATATAAGCACAGATAAGCTGATATACATTGATATTAAAGCAATAGCAAATGGGGGAATGAATCAGAGTGACATGTGAAAAGTTTCACATACCATGGGCCCACTTGGAATTTTCAATGAGTAACCAGGAGCAAAATATTTGATGTACTCATTTTCTGGTATCTCTGCAAGACAAAGATATATAATACTTTAAGATGTCAGACTAAGCTAGCTTCATTCTGCAGTAACGGAAAAGTTATAGATGGCTTTTGCAAACCTTTGCTCCTGGATGCATTATGAAAAGGCATGCTTAATGGCAGAACTATATTTGAGCATATCTGACTAGCTTATAAAGTCTCATTATAATTAATAAGTTTTAAACAAATAATTCTTGATTGGATAAAGTTGAAAATAAGTTACTTATTTTGATAAGATACAAGTTGCTAAGTTGCTTGGAATCTAACCTTTTTTACTATAAAAGTTACATATCCAAGCTTAGCCAAACACACACTAAGCAAAATATACCAAAGCATTGTACATGAAGTCACCAAAAAAAGAAGAAAAGATCAATAATCGGAAAGGAACAAAACATGAACAGTTGATATTAGAAGATCATAATATCAGAGAACTGTACTGGGAGACAATGCATTCCCATAAGACAGAGGTGCATCAGCATACCATCAGGAAGATCCGCATCTAAAAGAACTCCAGTCTCTACAGTCCAACATCTAGCCACATTCTCTTTAGTGTATCCCCCACCTCCAGTTACCTGCAAGCAGATAACAACTTTCAAAAGTGGAACTACATAACTGGGCATTTCTTAAATTTTTTTGAACATAAGCTTACCAGCAGTGGCAAATTCAAATTCTTCACCAACCTAACGCAAGCTGCATGCCCTGCAGGAAGAATCCAATGATACGCAAATATTATGATAAGCTGCCAATTTGGTCATGAAATCAATGATGTACGAGAAATAGCATGTGGTAGAATGAAGAGTGATAGCCAAAAAATGTTACAACTACAAGCAAAATAACACCATCAATAGAAAGGTTGAAGCAGCCCAAACGGTCGCCAGCAAGTGAATCTGCTCCACATTGGAGAACAATTGCCCCCGGTTGATAGGTTTCAACAACCTTTGTAACAACCTGCAAAATCTCATCACAATCCTTAAATCATCAAATCTGAACAAGAAACATGTCAGAACTAGCGCTAAGTGTCCATTCATGAAAAATTACCATTTTGAAAAGACGGTAGAAACTGGTGTCATCTATTCCATCCTTGAGAGGGACATTTATGGCATAAAATTTGCCTTCTCTTTCTCCTACATCCTTCAAAATTAAATCAAAACATGGATAAAAATTTTTTGGAATAAGATGGAGTCTTAGAATAGTTTAAAGGCTATCTTTAAAGATTTTTTTTACAGATTTCAAGTCCCATCACGAATTACCTTATAAAGGTACTTGTCCAGTTGCAATGAAAAAAATTCAAATTTGAAATAGCATGTAATTCTCTAAGTTATATTGGTGTCACACTATTGCAGTGAGTTGTAACACATGATGAATCTTATATTCTATGATTTGCAATAGGCTAGGGATTTTCTGGAATCTAAGGAAAACATGAAATAAATAATTATCAGGGAAAATAACATTCAAAAATGCCAAAAGTGAATTGGCATATGGTAGAGACAAAAGCAACTTATATGACTTCAGAGAATTTCTAGATATAGTAACAGAACTGAAATCTAGTTGTCTACCCTGAATAATATTCTGGTACCAAAACGAATGCACAAAAGATTCTCAAAGCTATTTCTTTTTTGTCAGCAGACTGTTTTAGTTAGACCTCATAAAAATTCATTTCAATATTCTGAAAACAAGGTTGGACAAGCACATTAAAGCTGTTTACAGTAATCGAAATAAATTCATATAAAAACACTGTAGAAATGTAAGAGATATCTGCATTCAGTTAGTCACCAGATTTAATTATAGTAATAGATAGACACAAAGCCAACGGCATATATCTACAAATCATTTTCACTAGAGATTCTCCTCCCGTTTTTCATCAAACCACTCTTTTCGCAAGCACTTCACAGAGGGTCGAAGCAATTTCTTTTAAAGTGATGGAAGCAGGAAAATTTCATTCAGGATAAAGTGAAGGAGCTATATTTAGCAAGGGCTAACTTGGCCTCAAAAGTAAATGACTGATAAACTAAGAGCACAAACCATATAAATATAAAACAGTCAAGTTATTCAAACTCTGTCAGTGTTCCATATAATTAACCATTCAATTATTGAATTAAAGAACCCTAAGAAACTAATCTATAAAAATAATTCCCCATCTCCACATTTACCATCAAGAGAAGTAAAAATGACAGATGTGAAACAGAGAGAATGTAGAAGAAGTACCTTGAGATCACCTGTACCCGGAAAGAACATATCCCCATGCTTGTGGAAACTAACAGTCATCACCCTGCCAGGTCAAACCTACCAATTTAATAAATATGGAGTAAGTTCTACTCAATACAGCATAGATTTCTCGTAAATTTCCTAAAAAATATTTCAGAAGCAGTCATGTCTCCATTGGTACACCTATTTCCAAGGAATACAAGCAGATATTATAGAGAGAATAAAATGATCCAATCCTCAGTACAATTCAAGTATCACTAGGTAAATATAGAAGTAAATAATTTTATTAGCCTGGCCACCGGTCACCTAAGCGTGCAAGCCAAGTAGAATCTACTGGTAACAATTAACAATTTGAGTTCAACAATATCAATCCAGAACCAGTACAACACCACAACTAATTTCAGGAATGAGATATTTGCTAACAGATAAGGAATGGGATATCTGCTCACCAAAAAAATTTCATTCCATGATGGATAAAAATCATATGGACAATGATTTGCAAACACACACACAAAAAAAAAAAAAAAAAAGACTAGATAAAAGTAAATTTCCAATTTGACCGTCTGTCTAGAAAAATTCTATACCAGACTGACTTTTGTGTGATCCAAAATAAATATTAGGGCAAGTAACATTACCCTTGTCCTGTCCTGTAATTGGCTGGCATGGCCAGTGACCAAAAACCAATTCTATAAACAGTTTCAACGGCCAAAATATCAAATCAAATGCAACTAGAGGAGAAATAAGAATTGAAAGAAGAACAGAGGTATTTTTCAGAATAATATCAGATTTATCTTCCAGTTAAAGATCTAGGAGACCAGAAAAAAATAGCTTGGACATGGTTGGAACTTATGGTTCACAACTTCTATATTTCCTGAGCATCTTAAAAGAGCACCAAAATAAACATTTTGATTCAAGACAAAAAATAAAATTACCCTTTTCATTTGAAGGGTTACCCCCTCGGCCAGCAGCCAAACAAAAAATAAAAATAAAATAAATTATTTGACTAACTGACAATAGACCTTTCTGAAACTACATTTGTATTTTTTTTTTTAATAACCGTGGATGTCCGGACATGCTTGTGCGCACCTCGACTAATCCCACGGGCCCTGAAGTTTACGGCGAGGTACTCACCTCAGTGGCCTTGAAGGGACTCGAACTGGTGACCATTGGGGAGCAAACCCAAGACCTAACCAATTAAGCAACCCCTCAAGGTTAAAACTGCACTTATATTACGAGGAAACCAACTGCTCAACAGAAAATTAGCTTTCAGAGGGCCGTAAAATTGAAGCTATTTATCTGATTATCACATACTAAGTTAAATTAATAATCAGCATCACAAGTTAACAGACTACATATTATGTTTCTTAATACCTATCAGTGAAATAGAAGGCTTCTTCCACCCCATCACCATGATGCACATCAATGTCAATGTACAGAACACGGGCATGATGCTTCAAAAGCTCCAAAATGCCCAAAACTAAGTCATTAACGTAACAAAATCCAGATGCTTCACACTTCTTGGCATGGTGCAATCCACCAGCCCAATTTATTGCAATGTCACAGAGCTGGTTGTTCAATCTGCATGCAGCATCTGCGAGAAAAATACTATGCTAGGGTCAGTAAATGTAAGTCAAACTTTCATGACAGAATCAAAATACGACGGGATTTTTACCTATCGTTCCACCAGCATAAATTTGGCAGAATTCAAAAAGATTCTCGAAAACAGGACAATCTTCTCCAAGATTATCTATAATAAAGAAAGAATAATGAGTAGAAATTTAAACTTCGCCAATTATAGTAAAACAAAGGCAATGGGAAAACTAAAATCATGCAGGAGATTCATATATTTGTACAGCAAACAAAACTTCGATAAACGTTTACGAGTTTACATCACTACAAATCATCCTTATTTACAGTTGGTTTGAATTATTTTCACGATAGTGATTTTGAACCTTTTCTATCCGAAATCATAAACTTCAAAATTTTGACACCTCTTTACTAAATCAATAATCCAAAATCTAAATTAAAGGCTTCTCATATCCTTCAACTAGTTTCTTCTAATTACTTCTGAACCTTCCTAAGATCTTGTCAACCAATCTATTTGCCAAACCAAATGCCCTCAAAAAAAGGCGTACCGATGTCTCCAAATTCAGAAAATTACATTTGGTTTCTAATACAAGCCTTGTAGGGAAATTTCATCAACTAACCTATAGTGCTACAAACATTGAAAAGCATTCAATGATTATCAATTAACCTATAGTACTACAAACGTCAAAAAGCATTCAATAATTATCAAAAACTAATAAAATTGCTTATAAAGTCCAGTGTTACATCAGTGACAGACTCCCACTGATATAAATCTCTCCATTTTTCAGCAGCATTCATCCTTCTAAACCATAATTTCAACTTTATAAATTTCGTCAGAGAACAACAATATTAAATTCATCCATAACCTAGAATAATAAAATGCCTTTTCACACTCATCACAAACAAATTAACGTAAACTTAGTTACTCCTTACATTTCACCATCTCATTCGAGAACAAAGTCTGCGTGTCTGGCGTTATTCGATTTAAAAATTCCACATAATCCGCAGAATGGAATTGAGCTAGCTCCACTGGGTATGCCTTATGGGGCCTCTAAATTCCACAAAATTATCAAAGTAAGCCAAAAAAAAAAAAACATAAATAATTAAAAAAAATACGAACAATTAATCAAAACGAAGGAAAATCACGAACATAAATTTCCATCTTGTTGTGTAGTTCATAAGAAAGAACCAAATGGTGAGTCATACATAATCGGTGCGGTTTCATTGGGTGACTCGGCCCGAAGTACACGTTCCCCACATCGCCTGCAATATCATTTCTCTACAGTTAGTACAGTTACCGTATATATATTTAGAATACGCAAGAAAATTGAAGAGAAATGGAAACAGCGGTAGGGTAGCGAACCGTCATAAAAGTAAGCGATTTTGTCCTTGCTGCGCATTTTAGAGCGAGGGGAGGGATAGGCTGCCGCCGAGAGAAATTTTCCGGTGCTTTGTACCGTTTTAACGTCAAATTACATTTGCATCTACAATTTTTCTAACTAAAATCGCGTTTCTAATTCAGCGACTTTGATTTTGGACTGGTTTTATTCACTTGTCGAGCTGAATCTGGAAGTTTATGTCCGTGGCTTTTTTTCGTGTGGTAGACATAATGTTCCGTGGTGCACTGTTTCAACAGTAATTGAAGGTGAGTAGGAATATTAAATGGGACGAGTCCAGCATAAGCCCATTCGCCTCAAGAACGTTTGGCTTGGCTCTTCCCTTGTGGGGATAACATTTTACGAATCGAAGTGACTCTCTTTTTTTAGGTGAAAATTGCAATTTTAAGCTAAATTGCGAGCTGTCGCGGGCTGGCTAGCACTGCTATGCTCGTGCATTCTATAGGGATGCTTTGATTCCATCAACTGTGTTGCATTCTTACGTTGGCGTGATGGCTCTATTTTCAAATATATTTTCGTGGCATTTTTCATACCATGGGTTGGACATAGTCGAATAGTATTAAAAGAAAAAAAAAATGTTCCTACCATGTTTACTTTTACTCTCATCACTATTACCCAAATGGAAAATATATTTTCATTGAGGGTCCGTTTGATTGCAATGGTGGAAAATTGGTGGAAAGAAAATGAATTCCAAGAAAAGTAATTGCCTAGAATTTGTTTTTTATGGAACTGTTAATTAAGTGTGCTTGGTTGGTATAATTTTTCACCCGGAAAAATTTTGAAATTTTGGATCTTTTTGTTCACGTTTGGCTTTATTTTACATCAAAATTGTCCATTATAGTGAATTTAGTTTTTAGAATTGGTTAAGAAAATTTGTTACAATTTCCAAAAAAGTTTAAGAAAAAAAATTGCTCGAAAACTATTTCTTCACTATTTTTTCATCAAAGTTTAGTGTTCGTTTGACTCCATTTTACATGAAAATTGTCAATTAAAGTGAAATTTATTTTCATTGCAAAAAAAAAAAAGCCAGAAGCTGGAATTCATTTTCCCACCAAAAAGTTGGGAGAAGGAACTCCACAAAATGGTGGAAAAGAGGCGCGTGGGGTGGGGTGGGAAATTATTTTCCATGCCAAATTTTACATGTCAAACACTAATTTAAGGATGGAAATGTAATTCTTTTTCCAATTTCCATGGAAAAAGTGACCATCAAACATAGCCTTAGAGTAACTAACTTTTTTACGAGGACACTTGAAAAGTCCTCTCAAATTTTAGTTTGTGAATATCCAAACATTGAAAATCTAGCAATTTTGTTTATATTATTTAGTATTTCTTCGTTTTATTTGAATCTATTCCTAGCACGAGTTGTTTGGTGAAGTGGATCGAACAAAATGAAGCTAAAATTTCGTACATTATTGTACCAAACATGCAATAATCTTATTCTGAAGAGGTTCTCTAACATGTGATACGATTTCACACAACTCCAATTGAAGCTTAATCATAATCTGGTACAAGAGGAAATCTTGTTGCTTGATGAGATTTATTCCATCCACAAATTCATTGTTCTCCTATTCTAAAGAAAAATCATAACATATTTCAGCTGTACTTCCGGGAAATCGAAAAAGCCTAGACTCGTGTCATTGATGACGGAACAGACAGTTCGCAACTCACCATTATTAGCAAAGAAAAGGTAAATATGTCAAGAACAAAAACCAATCTCGAAAACACGTGCTTCAAAGTTGAGTTCCCTCGTGGACACTCGTTCAACTGAATCCATCTTTTCATTCCTTCTTCCCGATCCCATGAGACATGTTATAGATCCCTCTCCCCTGGAGAACATTCATCAGGAACAATCAGTGTCAAACTCGATCATGGACGAAAATGGCAAAAAAGATTAGAAGAGTAAAAAAGAACTCACAATTAGAAATAGCGAACTACCAGCCAATGCCAGAGGAATTGCAACTGAGGTGATCTTATCATATGGACCTTTCAAATATGTATGTTTGTGAATGCTCTGAAATAACTTTTGCTTCTCAAAGAGAACATCTCTTGGCCTAAAGGGTGCTTCAGACATCCTGCATTATTTGATTATTTTATAATATTCTGTATCAAAATAATTGTGAAAAATCTACTACCCAAAATATCTTTGACACACGTCATGCGTGCAATTAAAACATACATTATAACGGTATCTGAACAAATTATGCTCCCTGATAATAAAAGATTAAACAGCTATCGAAACGTGTTGAGTATATTTTCGATTTCCATTTTTTTTTTAACAAAACACGACCCGTGCTTAGGTAAGGGGTTTGGTCTGTTCCCCAGGTAGATAGATGGAAAAAGGGGTGACTATGAAGGAACTCGTATTGTAGTCTTCCATAGAGCAGTATACGAACACAACTAATATCCAATATCAAGAACCTTAGGCCCCGTTCTCTTTACCATTTTCAAGCCATTTTCTGTTTTCGATTTTCCAAAACAGTGAAAACGCGTTCTCTTTCCCATTTTCGAAAACGTGTTTTTGAAAACAAGTGAAAAATTTATAAAGAAAACCCAAAACGACAAATTTGTCGTTTTGGGTGTATACAGTTATAATCAAGTCAAAATTTTCAAAACGCGTTTTGGGCATTTTCAAAACAATTTTTCAAAATGTCAAAAACAACACATTTTCAAAAATCTCAAAATGGACACTCAANTATAATCAAGTTAAAATTTTCAAAACGCGTATTGGACGTTTTCAAAACAATTTTTCAAAATGCCAAAAAGAACACATTTTCAAAAATCTCAAAATGGACACACAAAACACAAAACACAAAATGAATTCAAAACTCAAAACACAAAACTGAAACACAAAGAGAACAGCCCCTTAATTTGTTCAATTTTCAATATAAAGCTGAGTTCTTCTAGACGAAATCTTTGCTTTAAGTAATGAAACGCCTTATAATGTTAACCTTCCGAGTGAACACCGAAATATCCTCATTCCAGGTAAAAATGAAAAGAGAAAAAAAGGGATTCCCCAATGCCAAATAAATTTGATGTAGGTCTACAAATATATGAATGAAATCTATGCTTTCAACCAGTCCACAAAAATTCCTATATAAAAACAACAAAAAGGAAGAAAAATGGGAAAAGAACTTCGATAACAAATCTGTCTCTTCTTCCCAGTAAAGAACAAAAGTTAGAAGTATGTCTCGAACATGATTAAACACCGTAAAAAATTAAAAGAGAACAATGTAAAAAGCTTCTTAGAGTTTCACCTTAATTGTCCTGGTTCATTTCAAGCATATTTCCACCATAAATTATTAAATCATACATTCTTCCTGGTGTTGTTCAATCATAATTGAAATCCAGGGTCCAGACACAGCCTTAAATCAATTTGTATGTATATGTACACAATATAAGAAAATGCATTCTCATCTACAAATAATCATATACATTCGACCAAAACCTCCTCCACGAAAGCTGGGATTTGGTCTTCCACTATAAATTATCACGTCATACATTCTCTCAGGTATTCATTTATCCTAATTGAAATCCGGGTTAAAACACAGCCTTATATAAACATTTAATTATGAAGTTCGGTTTATACACACAGTATATACACAAATACATTCTCTTCTACCCAAAATGTACGACTAAACCATCCTCCACGAAAGCTCATATTTGGTCTCAATAATACAAATCTAGAATTTTAGATTTAAAAATCCTCGACATGCAAAAATTCATGTACGCGTACGCAAATAAAATAAAATACATAATTACATAACCGGAAAAAATAAAAAACAAAAAATAATTAAAACACAGATCTGATCTAAAACAACACAGAAAATACAGATAAAAATCATTTAAAGACCATTAACAAGTAACAAACCCTAGATATAAGATACTTTGACATTAACAGAAACAAAATAAAAATAAAAGTTCAGGATTTGAGATAGAAAAATGGATTTACCTGATTTGGTAAAAAGACACGAGCAAAAGAGAGATTGTCACCGGAGAAGATTGAGGAGTGCGAGAAATGAAAAAATGACCAGTATTGAGAATTGGGAATGAGAAAAAACCAAATGGGCCAGAAGAAGAATTCAGAGTTCCGGATACGATCCGGTGAATTAAATCGGGTTTTTTTATTGTTATTTGATAATAACTGGCAGGCCCGAGTCGAGACTTAGGGGGTAGGTAACGAATAGTTTGGTCCAAATATTTTAAGAACCTGAATTATTGATTTAGATATTATGTAAATGGAACCATTCGATTTCATGTAATTATTGGAAACGAATCAGAATCGAAATCAAAATTGAAACTGTACCGTTCGATTCTACCATAGCAATTTTTATTTATTTTTTAAAGTAAGAAACTTACCTAAGTAATAGTTCAATTTATTTCTTTCAAAATATAGATGGTTCTATTAAACTTTGCACTCTTCTCCTTTAAAAGATGGAATGCCCATTTTCTTTTGCAACTTCGTTAATAATTCTGATTGCTTGTCTTATTTTTAGTTTTTTTTTGCTAGAATCAATAAATATTACAAAGCTATAATAGCATAGTATAGGGATGAACGTCGGGTTCGATTCGAAATTTTCACGAACTGAAATCACCCATTAAATTTCGAGTACTTTATAAAAGGAATCGTTATATTTCATGTAATTTTTGGCAACGAACAAGTTCTACTAATTCCGATTAAATTGTCATCCCCAAATGTAAATCAAATAAGAAAAAGAGGAATAAAAAAATAACCAAAAAAAAAAAAAAAAAAAAAAAAAAAGGGAATAACAAAGAGACCATCTTCTTTCTTCACCTCAACTACCAAATGTAACCACCACTTACCCGGCCGATCATCTTCTTCCACCCCAAACGTCCTAAACCCACCTCCACTACTACTACTACACTCACAACCACGTCGTCGGTCACAATCACTAGCAATACAACTTATCAAACTCTTAATTTGCTTACGGAAATATGAGAAGACACTAAAGTGTTACAAGCTTAAACTCTCATACTTTTACATGTGATGAGATTAAAATAAACGTGAAATCTGAGTACAAACTGCAATTTAAGAAGAAATGCTCTTCTACCAAACAAATTTCAGTTACGTTCGTTGGTTTTGATACTCAAGCGACCGCCTTGCTAAATATCGATGCAAAAGTTAGATTTTACTAAACTACCTTATAAATAACTTTTAATTTGTCTTACTTGTGTATTCAAAATGACACATCAGGAGAGAAATATTATTTTGTCAATCACTCCACAAAGTGAAATCACTATAATTTTCAAACTCATTGCTCCAAGTAAATCCATTCTTCATAGCTGGTGGAGTCAGGAGCATCCCCTCCGCCATGCTTTCGAGCAATCCCGGCATGTTAAACAATGCTTCCTCGTCCAAGAACTCGTTTTCCATATTCCATGAATCCGCCCACGAATTGGGAGATTTTATTTTGAGATTTTCCCTCGATGGATTCGATGAATTATTAGAGGAAGAACAAGGAGATAATTCCATTAATGGTGGAGTAAAATTGTTAGCAGCTTGAAGAGCAGCAATTTGTATATCTTTATGGGATGAAGATTTGGCCCTAGGGAGGCACCAAGCAGAATCATTGAAGTTCAGGGCAGCGGCACCACCCCGCAGGGCCAACACCGCCACATCGTGTGCCCTAGCTGCCATTTCTGGGGTGGCGAATGTCCCAAGCCATATTCTTGATTTCTTGTTTGGTTCACGAACTTCACACACCCATTTGGCGTTGTTCCTCCGTCGTACTCCTCTGTACAAGGGGTGGCGCGTCTCCTTGAATATCTTCCTCCCACCACTTTTCTTATGTGCTGATGGAATATTAGGGTTTGCAGTCACAACTTCATGGAATGAAGAAGTTGGTGAATTATCTTGATGATCCATTGACATAATTAAAAAACTAAATCAAGGGTTAGAGAAAAGAAACGAAGTTTTGACCTGTGGCCAGCTGCCCGGTGGGAATGGAATCAAAAACTCGACTCAACGAAATCGATGAAAGACAACACTATCGTAGTTGGGGTTGGAACCAGAAACTCGACTCGATGAAATCAATGAAAGATTGCACTTTAGTAGGTGGGGTGGAACGAAAAACTTGACTCTACAAATCCTATGAAAGACTGTAATATTTTAGTAAGTGGAGATGGAACGAGAAACCTGACTCGATGATTACTAGCCCGATGAAATACCACACTTTCATAATAGCCTAGTAGGGCAACTTGGAACTTTTTGTGGTGCTAGCAAAAATGAAGTGGATAAATTCGATCCCGAACAAGTAACAAATCTATTCTAACCCTCGACGGATTTTTAAATTGTATATGGGACAGGGAATTTTAATTTCTTTTCTAAATGGGACTTCTCAACGTCTCTAATTTTAAGCCAAGAACTAACTCTATTTATACTTGTTTGTGTGTGGTTATGGTTTTCTTGATTGGGAAGAATCACATGACAGCAAAGTTTGTGAAACGTTTCTTAATTTATTACCGTTCTCCCACGAGGTTCACAAAATTGAGCACGTGTTTTTAAGTTTGGACGGGGAAATTATTATGGACATGTGGGAATCAGCATAAAAAAAAGCACGTGGGCAAAATAAATGACTGCAAGATGTTGGGTTCAGACAGCGATTTGTCTCTTACTAATAATAGAAAATTGAAATTGGGACATGAATTTGGTTTATTGGTGTGGACCATTTTGCCCCACTACACGAGGCAACTTTGTCGTCAATTTTTATTTTTTTTAATTCCACCGAAATTTAATTATTTTTTTAGTCAATATGCTAAAAAAGCACGTGTTTTGGGCTTCTGGGTCTCATTCTCTCTTTCATTTTTTTAATATTCTTTTTTAGTATTTAGAAGAAGTTAGATTTCCAATCCAATAGTTCGAGTCAATTTGTCTCTTAAAATATTACATGAGCCTCACATAACATATTATTTTAATTAATAGTACACGCATTGCACGTCTTATGTATCGGTTGAATAATATATGTAATTTTTTGAAGTACTAATAACATTTTTTAAAGTAATTGAGGTAATTAATATTGTTAAAGAGAAAATTAAAATTGAAAGAAATATATATAAGTGAATAATATTTTTTATATAACTATGCATGTAATGTGAAAATGTTGAATAAACTTAAATGTAATGCCACAATTACAAAAGTACTTCTTTGTACACAATATTTTTTTATCGTCTCACATCTTTCCTTTGTATTTTATGCTTTTTCTAAGACCTTCGTTATTTGCATTGAAACTCCACGAGAAAGTGGAACATATAAATTACCCATGAGAGAATACATGTTTAAGAAGAAATATTCTAACATTAGGCAATGTTTGTCCTTAAGCCTTGTTAATGATCATTGCAAAGTATAGACGTACTAAAAAATGTTCTCTCTTAAATTTGAATGGATCCTTCCTCATTTGTTGGAGCTAATGGAATGCGTGGAAGGAAACTTATTTTTCAAATTGTTGTCCAACGATTATTTCTGCATAGATAATATGTTTCTTAAAATCATGACAAATATGTTTCTTAAAATCATGACAAATCATTCTTGCTCTATTGCATAGATCGTTGAATGTTTCCAAATTCCTCATAAGCATACTTTTACATTAAGCCCTTGTTTAGTCCGGACTAAAATCTGATTTTAATCCAAATTAAAGTCAAACAATCAATATCAATCCCATCTTTCGTGGGTCCCACAACTTTTCAACCCCACATTTCAAAAACTTCTATCAAAATCTATTAAAAATCTGATTTTAATCATCACCAAACACCCTATAAATCCTTATTTGGCCAATTTTTTTTAAAATATTTAATTAAAATATAATTATGCTATCTAACCACCGAAGTTAATAAATATTACACAAATTATTACTTTGTTAATCAAAATAACGTCTACCGTATGTTGTGCCGTTAATGTCAAGTTGGACTCACACGTTTTCTTTTTTGCCACACGAGACTTCCCATAAAAATTTTAAGAACGAAATAGTCAATTGAATATTAAGTCCCTGAATTTCAGTTTTTTTTTTAGTAATTGAATGTCGGTTTCACTCCTTGTATTAATTTCAAACCAAATGATAAATACCAAAAACTTAATGCACGAATTATAATGTAAATTATCAAGATTATTAAGGGCTTTGTTAGTGAAAAGTAAAAATTTTAAGAACAAAATAGTCAATTGAATGTCAAGTCATTGATTTCTGTTTTAATTTCTTTTTATTTTTTAGTAATTGAGTGTCA
>CAIGRP010039252.1:0-10500 GCA_903798385.1 Fraxinus cuspidata
TATCTCTGATGAATGAAGTTATGAAGATGGAAAAATATTACATTTTTGGATAAAGAAATAAAATTTAGTTACAATATAATTCACCTTGCAAATGTGTAATTTTGGATCTTGCTTGTTTCTAATTAGTTTAAGCGTTATTTGATGTATTTTAATATTTTGAATTTGAATTTAAAAAAAAAAAAAAACAACGGGGATGCTTTGATGGAACAAAGATTTATTAGCTTAAGAGGAGAGAATGCTCAATGTATTTATAAACCAAAAGAACAGACTTTTCAGAAGTACTACGTGACACGAGATCGCAGCAAAAGATATACAAAAAGACATAAGGAGATGTTTTCATCAGACTCACATAACATTGGATCAAGCAAGTGTAGAAAGAAAATTCACGTCGTCAACTCAGTAAGACTTACGAACATCTGGGAATATTCTGCCTTGCTACAAGCCCTGTAATGTTTCAACTCTGGAAAATGGAAAAATAGTGAGGGGGGCCTGTCAGGGATTCCGATCAAGGCCCGGTTTTACTAGTCTGTTATCACATGCTTTTCAGGGATGAAATTGGAGCCATTGATGAGGAATACTTGAGAAGAAAGTCATAATTCATGGAGCTTCACATCCAAAAATTTTCGCAGAAAATATTGAAGCTCCTCTACAGGTTATTACTAGGTTCAATAGGTTAGATTATTCGTGGAGTTCCTGTAACAGCAAGAAACTTTTTCAAGATACCGTCAAGCATATGTCATGTTCTTCTATATCCAGGCGATGTACGGGAGACGTTGCAATGGAAAGGCAAAAAGTACAAGCTGATTGGGCCGGAGGAACCTGAATTTGGAAGAATGGCATTAATATTCAAGCAGAATTTTTTTCCATTTGGAGTAGTTGGCGAGGATGATATACTGGAACAGTTTCTTGATTACAATGATGTGATGAAAATTCCTCTTATGAAGGAATTATTGAAAAGAAGAAATACTTTTATGGCCAAAGTAAGGAGAGGGCCTCAAGTGACAGTAGTAGGAAATCAAGATTTCTTCTTCCAGGGACTTAATCAAAAATTCCAGGCCGATTTTATTCTCTGTTAGGGAAAGCCAGTCGAAACAAAGGGAAGGGAAGAGCTTCTGAAAAACAAAGAAGTTTGCAAGGAACTTTATTTGCAGATACAGTCTGAAATTACAAGAAATATGAATTATTTCATCCAAGAAGCTAGAGGAGGATCCAAATCGCCATGTATTTGAAGGGACTATCATGCTCTTTCAGGTCCTGTTCATCAAATTTCAGCGTTTGATCCTTGAATTCTGCTTATTTAGTTTTTACAAGTATGAATACATAAATGGAAGGAATACAAGAATTTGTATTACTCTTTTATCTATAAAATACAAAGAGAATTAGTGTCTGATGAAGAAGATACTATGAAATCTATTCTAAGAGTTTATAGATCTATTTTCTTAACTAATCAGGCATGTAGATGGACCATTTATCAACAAAAGTATCCCATTAACGAGTCCAGGCAATACAAGCAATTAAGTGGTCATAAAATTAAAAAATTTGACCTAGATTTAAAAAGATACAACAAAAGAAGACTTGAAAGATCAGAAGTAAAACTTCACAAGTTAGCTTGGAATATATGAAATAAAACATCTTACATCTGAAGTTAATATGTACCTTTAAAGGATTCAGCAGTTAGTACTTGATCACATGATGGCGCAACCAAAGTTCGTACATCACCATATGAAAAGCATCATGTTTGATGGGAGGCGAGTTCCATTGGAAGTGCTTCTGAACCTGAAACGAGAGCATCCCTAGTATCAGCTGCAAGTTCAAATTCTTGCTTCACCAAACCCTATACTTTTTTATTGAGATAATTGGACTACGTGCAATGTATAAAAAATATAAAATCAACCATTCTACAACATATTGCCAAACTTGACAAATATTTATACCTTGACCAAATTGTAGTGCAACTTGACAAATTCTTCTTGTGTTATTTTCTTAAGAATTTGCTTCAGCTGGTAGACATCTTCCTCCTTTAGTACAACCGAAAATTTATGCCAATTCAGAATGTCATTAAAAGGCAGGTCATAATAATTAGAGAGTATCACTGCAAGAAAAAATCCAAAGTTAGGCAAGCAATTGGATGAGAGTCATGGAGAAAAATGGATACACATAAATGCATGAATCCAGAAAGATTATTTACACTGAAATTTTTAAACATAAGAGGAAGGAGTGAGGAAAGGGGAAGGAACTATGATTTTTTGAGAGCCTTTAATGAATTAAGTACTTAAAATTAATGGATAGAAAAAGGAAACTGTCCAACTTCTTTGATTGGGAAATATCCAAATAAAGGTTCTTTGACAAGTATGAGTTGTGGTTCATTCATAGATGGAATATGGAAGATTGACATTCCTTGTTGGGTTGGACGAAAAATTTAGACTGATAGAAAAGCTCGTAATAAATGTCTACTGTGTTGACAGAAATAATCCGTCGGGATTGGCAGAAAGTTGGGAGGAAAAGGATAAAACTGAAGATATTTTCTCAATTCACCATGACAGTAATTGGCAATTCTTTCTTTGAAATAAAAGAAGAAGAAAATGACAAAATTGCCCACTTCTGATGTTGACAGCTGAAAGATAGCATCTCGTCCACCAAAATTATTGAGACAAATGGGAAAAGGAATGCTATAAAACTGAAAGAAGATTGTTTAACAACTGACATGCCTTAAAATGAATTTGTGATTTCAAACCCTATTGACAGTGTGAGCTCCATTCCATGATTCAAATTGATACATGGGCAACTGCCCACTTGTGTGGTTCACATCTCTATGCATGTTATTTTCCCATCCAGCCTGGAATACCCTTTACCAAATATATAGGAAAAAGAACCTCTCTTTCACAAATGGAAATTGCATTTTTCTACTTTCTTATCCTCCAAAATTTCCATTCCTTATACCAAACCAGCCCTGAATAATTTATAAATAATAAACAGCAAGACATAATAAAAAAACCAATGCAATTGCAGAACGGAATCGTTAGTTCTTCGCTACAGTATAACAACATAATGCATTTTAAGTAGACAAGACATGCACTGATCTAAGGAGTAAGTGCTTATATGGTAATTTGAGTTGAAATCTAGTTCTGTGAATACTGCAACCAAGGCTTACAATTTCTTCCCATCCTAGTAAATGTTATTGACAGCAGGAATTTAGTTATTGAAAAATATCATTTATCATTTCAAATTTCATTATCTTTATTCTTTTTTTTTTTCATTTAGTTATAACTTCCTATTCATTGTAATTATAGTTTCCTCCATCAAGCATGATTCTTTTAAAAGGAGTTTAAGATTTGAGTATCGTATAGAAGTAAGATAGTCAACTTATTTAACTTGTGCCAAAATCTTTATTCATCCAAACCACCCAGGAAAAAAATGTTTTCTTGGTTATGGATATGTACGAGACTTGGCAAGCACAATGTGCAACCAGTTGTCACAAGAAGGCTTACAACCTCTTATCATCCCAGTTGATTACTGATGAAGAGATCCTATAACAAGGAAATCCTGGAGACCAAACGGAATCATATGTTTGGTCTTGCGTGTTATGTTCCTTTATAGGTGAAAGAAACAGCATAACCCAAGTATTGTTCAATGGGAAAAAGTTCCAATGCTCTTCATTCTGTCTTTATCATGCGTGGAAGATGCTTAGATTGTAAATGCAGAAAAATAATTGATAACTGATAACAGACATCCATAAGAAATAAATTCTCACCAGGGATGCACCCGTAATGTATGGAATCTGCAATGCGGGCACTGTTGACCTGGGAGCCACCAGGGCAAATGCAGAATTTAGTCCTGTAAAATCTCTTTTGATACACTAGATGTCCAGTTGCTCTGTTTATTCTGTTGTTTGAAATATCAAGTTCTGTGTCATTCTCCCATACACGTGCCAGGATAACCCGAATTTTAGAGTTCCTATGCCCTGCCCAGAAACCAAGGGTCGTCCTGCAGAATGTTATATTTAAATTTAAGCAAGTAACTACTGTGCAGTATGCTCCTGCATTTCTTTTCTGCTACGTAACACCGAACATCACAATAGGAAATGTAAACATCACATCTACATTACTGGATTAACAACTCAAATAACAATACACAACTTAGGACAATAGTAAAAAAAGGAAGAAAAAAAGGAGCAGAGAAGTACAATATTAAGTGCAGAAAAAAGAGAGACGTACTTCGGGTGAAATTTGTGAAACAAAAATTGAAGAAGCAAAACCACAGAACTTTCATTGATTGAACATTTTCATAGTAAACTGTATGTTTTACATGGCTTAGAAACTCAAACTCAAAGTATAAGAGCATCCAAGAAAACTTCTCTTCATTTTTTACCAATTTTTTCTTCAATAAAAATAAGTCATTTAAAAACATGAGGTCCCAAAATAAACCATTTTTTTAATCTTCTCTCTGCTAAGAAATTATAAATCTTAGTCGATCAAAACACTAGTCACTAAAATTTTGAATGAGGCACAGACTTTCAAACACTAAAGAATGACCGACAAACAAATGCTTGCATGCAAGCATTGTAACTTCAGTTTTTAATATAGATGATTGACATAAACTCGATAGTACTTGAAAAATAAATTGTGATTTACTATTAAAGATGAAATTCTTTTATTGTTCACATATATGGTAAATCTTTTTTCATTATAACCAGCAAGACACTTATTCACAGATGTAGCCTAGTAAAACGGACTCCATCTGTTGCACCTTACACCTCACCATTTAAATAACTGATTATGGGCCATAATTTTCCCAAACCCAACAACAAAGAAAACTAAAACCAATCCATTTTCTAATTTTGGCGAGGTCCAAGGCATTGAAACAAAAAACTTCTCATTGAGATTTTCATATATCAATACAAAAACACTGAACCTACAACTTTAAATTAATTACTGCTTTCACGCCCCATAAAATTTGAAAACTTAAAAATTAAAAAAATTATAAAGGCTTGGGCTCCAACAAGTGATTTGTTGCGAAGTTACGTAGGTGAGGGAAAGAGCTGCAGAGAAAGTGCTCAAGAGAGAAACAATTTGCTGATATTTTTACATGCACCTGCAAATCTATTTTCCCTCCAGAATGAGAATATAATTTGATGCAGTATAAAACGATAATTAGACAATTAAACTTGTTATATAACACATTAACACTTACAAACACATACACACACACACAGAGGCAACTGTTCTTTGTCCTGCATTTCAAATGCAAGAGATGTTGATACCTAATTAGTCCATTTTTATGGTGAAAGTGAGATTTTTTGAAAAGTTGAACTTTAAATCATTGTAGAGAAACGGCAGTGAACAAACAAAAAGGATCACATAAAAGGGAGATAAATGCCACAACGAAGAATTTGCATAATTAATCCATTCCGGCCTCAAGAGGTTGACATCTCACACAACATACCTGTTTTCCACGTCATTTCCTCCAGCTGGGAGGGCAAAGGGCTGCAGAACTTGTGGTAGGGCAACATCTTTGTGTGGTATAAATCCAACATCATAGCTCGGAGAACAAACTATGCGAATTGAATTCTTTACAAGAAACGGAATTCCTTCTGTGGCCCTCACACCAATATCGTGACAAGTAACAAAGAAGTGATCTGCACCCAGAGTTCTATTCCAATAAGGATACTTGAACATCAATTTCTCCACATAGTTCTGTACAATTACGGTCATGTTCTCATATGATATTCCCTGTGTGTTATTACAAGAGAATCATTTAGTATTATGGAAAGGTTCAAATTCAAATTACTGTGCAAGTATAAGAACCATACAACAGGACTAAGATCATTTACATGTTCTGTATCCGAAAATCCAACATTTCATTAGCGAACTTTTCAAAGATGCAAGAACAAGGCAAAGCTCAAGCAATGGAGTAGTAACAATTTAGTCTGAAATTATCTTCACCTTCATCAACATGAGTAGTGCCTCAAGGTTCAGCAAAGTGGTTTCTTATATAAAAACCATTACACCAAGTAGTAAATTTTGCAATCCAAGCAATCAACAAAGGCATATGAAGAGCAAAGGCAGGGGTATGCAGGTTCATATGTGCAATTCCTGTACGCATCATGAAAGTGCCAAGAGGGTAGGGATGATGGGATGGGTGGGGAGGATAAGAGCGGCAAAAGAAACTGCAAGAAGTGCAGGAGGTGGCCATGCAATAGGAATGGTAGAATATGACCATGTGATGTGTCAGGCAAAACTGATCCCTTCTCATTCAGATGTTTGCAAACATATTGTTTCCATATGTGAGTTTGTGTGGTGGTGTGAGTGAAGTTATGTTTAGATGGTGACAGCTAAGGCAAGGAGGGGGCAATGCACATGATAATTAGTGGCAGAAGCAGTAATGAGATCTAAAAGTGAAGGTGCAATTGTAACACCAGAATGTGGGCAATAAATATGTGATGAATTAGGAGATGACAATGGGGGCAGAAACGTGTCTGGATGGTGGCAGGAAATGAAAGTTTTGAGAGAGAGAATGAGTACATAATGTTTAATGGGAAGGTTATTTTATGTCGTGTACAAATGACTAAGTTTATACATGTAAAAGTTTAGTGCACGTGTGTGAAAATTGGTGCGGTTGGGAAGTAAATATATGAAACTACAGAGCATAGACAAATAGGAATGGAAATAAAACTTGTGCTGGTCATTGGTTGGTGTGATGGATTGGGGAAGATGTTAACATTTGACCTTAGCCTTTAGGGGCCGTTATCTTAGGGTGGATAACTAAATTTGCAAGGAATTATAATTTCAGTGTAAAAATACAGTAGTTAAATCTAGTAGATGCATATGACATATAAAGTGCAATAGTTTGAAGGTAACTAGCAAGCTCAGGACTCGGAGATGATGAGTTCTCTTTTCTGTTATGGAAGGCAAAAAGTTCCAAAGCAACTATGCGATCATCATGCCTAAGTGGCTCAGTATACCACACGACCAGTTTAGCTATTCTCCATGAAAGCGAAGAAGGCTCCACCACAGTAAACAACCATACAATAACTCAAGAAATACTAGCTAATAAGATAGACAAATAAATAAAAACTCCTTTTCTAATCCCATCATACATATTGCGCATTGCCTATTAAACAATTAGCAGTAATTATCAAGGCACGTATGAATCAATAAGCATCAACATTACGGTCTCTTTCCACACAAAAACAAAATTTCCATCAAATCAGGCGATGTACCTTGCCTCGCATCTTATGACAGGAGATCGGAATGAAGAACAAATCAGCCTGATCCGGATCATCTGTAACAAACTTACTATCCCTAATATTTTGAAAAAAGTAGCCCTCGCTAGCGTATTTACCCGTCAGCTTCCTCGGCGTCTGGTAATACGTGTTCGGATTCCCATCCGGATATATATAAACCTTAAATCTCCTTTGCATTTCCTCGTAGTTCAATTTGAACATCTTCGGAAAATGATACACATCACCATCAACACCCTCATCATCGATTCTTACCTTCAAATCAGAAGATGCAAAAAGAGAAAACACTTAGAAAATTAAGTTAGTGTTCGAAATGAAGAGGTGTGAAACGGTTGTACCTGAGGCTGAGAGACTTGTACAGTGTGCGCTGAAGGGGTGGTGGAGAGTTGGAGAGAAGGGGAGTGGAGGGATTTAAGTGATAGGTAAGTGAAGGAGACTAGCGTTAGGGTGGCAAGAGAGAGGATAGAGCCTCGGACAGTGCAGACCGCGGCGGAGGACGATGGCTGTGGAGGTTTCGCCGCCAACATATCCGGCCCGTTTTGGTAATTCCCGGCAACACCTTCAATTAATTACTTCTGAGATTTGTTGGGAATTTGGGATTGATCAATAGTGTAGTTCAAGTTGCTCGATTCTTTAATTTACCGGTAAACTTCACGCGCAGTCTCCCAAGTTTTTCTTTTCTTTCTTTTTTTTTTATTTTTTTTTTTTTATCTTTTTTTAACTATGACTTCCGAGGGTACATGCTTTACGAAGAGGCTAAAATATTGAGGAACGAAAATGAAGATATATTGGTCAATAATAGAAGTTCGATCAATATTATCTTTGGCTCCACTTCCAAAATCAATGAAGAGATTTTCATATCGAGAGGAAAGATAACTTCGTGATCCTAAGAAATACTTTCAAAACTGTCAGCTTACAATACAATTCTCAGAAGGTAGATGTTGAAATTTAAAAGACGTGACTTCAATACACCTCATCACTATAAAGTTCTCCATCGAGGTCGGAGTGACTATTGCAAAAGGGGATCAAAGAGGGTCCTATGAATGATACTTAAATTTCATTTGTAAAGTCACTATATGTTTTGAGACTAATTGCGGCATGATGATAGAATCGTACAAGTGAATCATTAATGAATAAGGTGATAGTTGAAGCACCTATTTCATTAATTTCGAATAGTTGTCTCAAATTCAAGTTTATTTTTATTTTATTCCTTCCTCAAAGTGAAGAGGTCTTCTCAACCTGCCCAATTTGATTTATATTACAATACTTCCATTTGTACAAAAAATTGCTGCCAAAAATTTTACAGATGTTGTCATCTGTTTAGTCATTTTTTTTTCCATTGTTCAATAGAAAATTGCCAAGTATTATATGTATAAATTCCGACACCACTTTTTTTTGACAAATAGCAACTCTCTTTATATTCTATCAACTTACCTAACGCACCTTCTGTGAGGGCGTATCCTATTGACAATCTATGGTAGTTAGCAGGGGCAGATCCAGTACTTGGGGAGCCGAAGCGGCCGCTCGTATTGGATCCGTCAAGAAAATGATTTAACAAAAAAATATATATAATTGTTAGTGCATAAATGTTAAATGATGGGTGGTGTAACTCAAATGGTAGAGTGCTCACTCCATGTAAGATGGACAGGTTCAATTCATTTCACATTCACTTTTCTTTTAATGTTTTAAAAAATAATAAATAAATAAAAACTGTGTCAATATTTAACCAAAAAAAAAAAAAGATGTAAATTTTATTGTGAAGTGCTTGCTTTGGATTCAAAAGATTTTAGATTTGATTTCAATCGCCTCGTCTCCTTCTTTTAATTTTTTAAAGAAACTAGATTAAAACTAAACAATTATATAGTATTAATTTTCATTTCCAAAATATCCTTTTTAATAAATTTATTGACTCAAATTATTATTTCATAATATATACTTTTAATATTAGATTTTATCAATTTATTTTGTGAAGTTAAATTTGGTCACTTTAAATACTGTTCTTTTTCTTTTAAGAGTTCGAAAAATATTGAGTCAAAAATAGTTCTAGTTCAAAAAATTATTGTTTTAAAAATTTTACATAAATTTCGCTTAAACTCGAAGTTTATCTTTATCGTATGATCATGTTTTACGTATAAACTTCATCTTGTCTTGTTTAAATTTGTAAAAACATGAAACTTGATCATTCATATATGATTGACAGATGTATATTTTTTTATTATTTTTGATTATGCTGAATTATATTTTCATATGTATATGATTTTTACATTTTAGTTCATATATATATTGATTGAAATTTTTTAATATCATTTAATTAATTATTAACAAACAATCTCACTATCGCGGTGGCCAACGATCATCCTAACTGAGTTAATATCCTGGATTCACCACTGGTAGTTAGTCATGTAAATGATTTGGTGAGTCAAAATACCACATTGTGTAATGAATATGTAAATGGACAAAAGGATCGTGTCTTCTTACACTGTATATACTTTAATTTTACTAAGCTACATTTTAGCCCTTGTTTGGTTTCCATTAAAAATGAATTTTAGGGAAAAATATATTTTAAAATATTGATTTTTTAGAATGTGCGATTAAAACATAAAGAAAAGTCTTTGGCCTACGCGTAGTATTATTTTAAAAAATGTGTGTGTTAAAAATAAGATTGAGAAAAGTGAAAATTACATAAAACCAGAATTTTAAAGATTCAATTTCAAAATTTCAAATTTAAAGAATTTCTTTTAAAAACTTAGATAATTATTCATCTTTCAATATTAATAATAATATATTAAAACTAAAAAATAATATATATACACCCCACCCCACGTCGATTTTAAATCCCTAATTTATCGTTCTTCCGTATATGGTTCTACATACTTCTCTCTCTCTCTCTCTCTCTCTCTTCCTTCTCTCTAGTAGTGTTGGCGGCGTGGAGGGGGTGGCGATGTCATGGTGGCTGGTTGGTGTTGGTGGCGGCACCGTGGTGATGATGACAGCGACGATGACAACGATGGAGTAATTCCAGGCGGTTCGCCTTCTCTTTCTTTCATCTTTGTATTGGGGGAATGAGCTGGGATGGCCACCACTCAAATGCATTTTGTTCAGTTGGCCTTTGACCAAAACTTAAAAAATAAAAGGAACTTTAATTATTTAAAAGTGTCAAAAGACTCCTTTACTCTTATACTGTAAAACAAAAATGAAGAAGGAATTGAGATTTTTCTTCACTCATTCACGTACAGTCTTCTCTTCCTTCATTCAAAAGC
>CAIGRP010039266.1:0-17087 GCA_903798385.1 Fraxinus cuspidata
AAGTTCAAGCAATGTTCAAACTTAACAATAAGAAGTGGTTTTGTCATTATATAAGCAGGATTATCCTTGGTATCAACCTTGCTGACTTCAATATCACTTCGAGCAATCACATCACGCACAAAGCGATACCTTCTCATGAAATATCTGATCCTTAGTCACGAAAATTACACTCTAACTTTCACAGAATAATGTAGACATCTGCAAGTCTCCACTGATTTCACCAATCAATCCTCTTAGTTATATATCATCCTTACATGCCTCTTTAATGGCCATGTATTCTTCTTTGTTGTAGACAAATCTACTAAATTTTGCAAAGTAACTTTCTAGTTGATAGCACAGCCTCCAAGGGTAAGCACATACTCTGTAAGTGATCTCGTCTTATCAAGATCCCCTACATAATCTTAATTCACATACCCAATGACTCCATCTGAATTTATACCAAAATGTAAACAAGCATTAAAAGAGTCCCTCAAATATTTAAAGATCCAATGCACTGCTTTCCAATGTTTCTTGCTAGTATTTGCCATGTATCTGCTAACTGTATGTGTCAAATCAGGTCTTGTACAAATCATAGTATACATAAGCAAACCAACTGCACCGGAATAAGGAACCCGAGACATGTAATCAATATCTTCATCTGATTGAGGACATAAGTTAGACGATAATTTAAATTGAGCAGTCAAGGGAATACTAATAGCATTTGCATTCACCATATTGAATCTTTCAAGCACCTTCTCAATGTACACTCAAATAGAATCTGCTAGCCTTTCCATCCCTCAAGATTTTCATACAAAAAATTCTTCTTTGATGCACTTAAATCCTTCATATTAAACTCCTTGTTCATTGAAACTTTCACTTTTCTAACCTCTGCGTTATCTTTGGCTGCTATAAGTATATCATCAATATAAAATAACAAATATGTAGTCGATCCACCATCTTCCTTTTTGAAGTACATGTGAAGAAAATATGGTAGTCATGAATGAGTCAAACCTCTTATACCACTGTCTCGGTGACTGTTTTAGTCCATTCAAAGACTTCTTCAACAAGCATACACAGTCTTCTTTTCCAGAAATTGTGAACCCCTTTAGTTGTTGCATGTAGATGCTCTCCTCAAGTTCTCCATATAAGAATGTTGTTTTGACATCCATCTGCTCAAGCTCTAAGTCATTCTTAGCCACCACTTTAAGTAAATCTTAGATCAAACTGTGCTTTACAACTAGTGAGAACACATTTGTAAAGTAAACACCTGAAATCTGACTGTAGCTTTTTGCCATCAATCTAACCTTGTATCTAGTATCTTCAATCCCTAATGTGCCTTTCTTTCTTTTGAATACCTATTTACGACGAACAATATTTTTACCTCTAGGTAATTTCACCAAATCTCAAGTGTTATTTTTGCTTAATAACTCAATCTCCTCCTATATAGCAATAATCTATATGATAGAATCACTGCAACTGACTACCTCTGAATATGCAGCATGCTTTTTAGTGGAATCAATGTCTTAACCACACTCAATGCATAAGCTACCAAATCTGATTTCTCATACTTCTATGGAGGTCTAATCTGTCTGCGAGGTGAGGTGAATAATGAACCATACTAAGTTCATCAAATAATACATCCCTACTAACAACCACATTTCTTGTCTTAGGACTCCACAATTTATACACCTTCACACTTGATTTATACCCAAGAAAGATGCACTTTCTAGACCTAGGCTCCAAATTTCCCATTAGTCACATGAGCATAAGTAGGACATCCAAAAATCTTCGAATCAGAATTACAAGAAGGTTTACCAAACCATACCTCTTCTGGTGTCTTTTTATCAATGGTATCTGAGGGTAAGAGATTAATCAGAAAACAAGTTGTAGTAGCAACGTCAGCCCAAAAAGTTTTAGGCAGCTCAGAATGAAACCATACAATGAACCTTTTCCATCAAAGTTCTATTTATCCGTTCTGTCATACCATTCTGTTGAGGAATTATAGGCACTGTCAAGTGTCTCAAGATGCCTTCATCCCTACAGAAGCTATTGAATTCATCTGAACAAAACTCCAACCCATTATTTGCGCGTAGACGTTTCACCTGCTTTCTACCAATGTTTTCCACTTCTTGAAGGTCCCAAACACATCACTCTTCTACTTCAAGAAAAATACCCAAACTTTCCTATAGAAATCATCAATCACTGTCAACTAATAATAATGGCCTCCTTTTGATGGTACCGTGGCCAGTCCCCAAAGATTTGAATGGATATATTCAAGTGTTCCCTTCGTGTTGTGTTCCTTTTGTGAATCTGACTTTCTTCTGTTTCCCAAAGACAGCCATGCTCACAAATAAATATTTTGCTGGTCTTCTGCCTATCATGAAGTCCCTTTTTACTCAGCTATACCATGCCATTATCACTCATATACCTGAGCTGCATATGCCAAAGTTTTGTAATCTTATCATCGGTCAAAGAAGAAGTAGAAACTGTTGCATCCCCAATTACTATAGAACCATGCAAAATATACAACTATGTAGAGTTTTTATGTCCATCACGACAATAAGAGTACCCCGTCTCACCTTCAAAACTCCACCTTCACCAATGTATCTATAACCCTTTGAGTCAAGTGTAGCTTGTTGGTCAAGCCGTTTGTCATGCAAAGTTGCTCCAATTTCAACCACAATCCAGCGATACTTCTTTCCTTTATAACGTCTTGAAAATTTTGATTTGAAAAATGTAGATGAATTTGAGATTGGACTTTTCAATTCCTACGCTGCTTTTCATCATGCGTCCGGTAGCATGCATCTCATCAAAGCCAAGCAAGACTTCCTTCCAAATCCATATGCGCTAGAATCGCTCGCATCTTTGCTTGCCATAGGGTAAATCTATTGTTTTTATCCAACAACGGGATATCATACTTAATTGTTGCCATGTGGAACAATCAAACTCGCTCTGATACTAATTGTTATGAATTTGGATTGCAAGATAATGACGGTAATAAAATAAACAAGAAGAAAATAAATACCAAGATTTACGTGAAAACCAAATACGGGAAAAAAATCACGGGTTTAGGAAGATAAATCCACTATAATCAATAGCAATTGTGTTTACTAGATTTCAATGCAATCAATTGAAATATAAAATATTCAAGATGTTGTATGAATGTTGTCTCTTGTCTTAATTTCTATACAAGTCATGCTGTATATATATATATTTCGATCGCCTAGAAGAGATAAAAGAAAGATCTTGTTGTTTCTTCAATAATTTCTGATCTCTTGTGGATTTCTAAGTAGGATTCGAACCCTGATCATCGATCAGAGAAAAAGGAACGAACGGATCTTGTAGGATTCCATCGATTTCTTTCGGAAGCAGACGTTCCGTGAATAGTCGGGATATTGAAAAATATCCAGAAAGGAATTTCGGGAATCATATATATACTAGAACACAAGTTGTAGAAGAATAGGAGTCCAAAATTGTATCAAAAGCGAAAACGGGCTTAAGCCAGATAAACCTGTCACTCGAGCAACATGCGGCGCCAGATGAGCGACCAAGTTTCGAGTTGTTTTCTACTAGGCTTACTTGAGCATGGCGCTAGCGAAAAATTCGACGACTTTTTCCTCTGATTCATAATTTTGATTTCTTTAAAACCACTCTAATTTAGATTTCAATACCCACTAGAATTTATGTCAAACCACAACAATATATATTTATTTAAATCTGGTACAATTAATGTTTATTAAAATAAATTGTCGGGTAATTAACACATAACGACCCCACCTTTCATGGTTATTGTGGAAAACATCATCACCTTTCATTTTTTGGTATTTTCACCATTATTTTCACCTTCATTATGTAGAAGGTCATTTCCATTCATTTTCTCAATTAAAAATTGTAAAATGATTAATATACAATTCTATTTAAATAAAACAAAAGGAAATGAAAAAATAATTGTAATCATAGTCCCAAATTTTTTAAAAAGCGCAAATGAGTCCCAAATATATTATTAAAAGGGTAATTAGCACATAATTTCCTTACCTTTCAATATTATTGCTAAAAAATCCCTACATTTTTTTTTTGGTATTTTTACCCTTAATTACACATTTGATTACACAAACCATCATTTCTATCAATTTTCATTAATTTCTCAATAAAAAATTATGAAATAACAAATATACCCTCATATTTAAATAAAAAGATAAACAATTAATTGCAACCATAGTTTCAATTTTTTAAAAAATTACAAACGAGTCCCCATGAAATTAATAGAAAAATTATATTCTAAAAAAGTGCATACGAGTCCTAATTAAATTTATTTAAAAATTTAAAAAATTTAAAAAAAAATTAGAAGTGCAAACGAGTCCCAAAGAAATTAATAAATAATTAGAAATTAAAAAAATATTTAAATAAGAGGATATATTCATTATTTCACAATTCTTTATTGAGAAATTGGATGAAATGATGATTTGCATAATCAAATGTGTAATTAAGGGTGAAAATATAAAAAAATTAAAGGTATGGACGTTTTTTGCAATAATGGTGAAAGATATAGATATTATGTACTAATTACCTTTTTAAGAATTTATTTGGAACTGATTTGCGCTTTAAAAAAAAACACAAATTGGACTACGGTTGCAATTAATTTTTTTTATTTACTTAAAGAGAAAGGTATACATGTTATTTTAAAATTTGTAATTGAGAAAATAAATGAAAATGACATTTTGTGCAATAAAAGTTGGAAATTGTGAAATTGTCAAAAAATGAAAGGTATGAACTTTTTCTACTATAACAATGAAAGGTAGGGATGTTATGTGCTAATTACCCTAAAGATAAATTTATGGTCTGCGTGCAATGTTATTTTATTAAAAATATATGGTAAAAAGGAAGGTAGAGAAAATTATATTTTAGAAATAATGAGAATTAAACAATATTTAGTCAAAAAATGCAAAATAATTTTCTTTAATTTCTCTTTCTTTTTTCAATTATGTTTTCACTTCAAATATACATTCTGTAGGGACTAAAAAAAAAAAAAATTCCTCTAATTGTTAGCCTACAAATCAGTCAAATAATTTTGTCGGCAAAAGATATATCTTGTCCATCGAATTTTTTGTAGAGAAAAAATACAAATTTCTGTGGGCACAAACCTTCATGCTATTTTAAATCTTGAAGCAAATCATGGTCCTACGAAACATTTTATTTTTTTGGTGAAAAGTGATCTCTACCTATGAATCTCAATTTGTCTCAAATTTTGTAGAAAAAATATAAATTTCTTGTAGTTAGTTTTCTTCATTATCACGAATTATATATATATATATATATATAAATTTGAACTCTTATGGCATGATTATTATGCCACTGTATATGACTAGATGACATAATTATCAATTTTTTTATTATTTATTTTTTTATTGTTGAAGTGTTACGTAGTCTCTACAAAGCATATACTATCAACTGCTAGCATTAAACGGTCTAATGTATTAAACATAATTCCAAAGCAAATTACCATTTAATTGACATTTAATATTTTATTGCGAACTCAAATTAAACTCTTCAAAGACTTGAACACGTTAAAGAATTTACTTAAATAATCTGAATAATTAATATAATAAATCCAGTACATCTTATTTCTTGCTCGAAAATTGCCATTTTCCTTTTTGCTCTAGCTAGAAATATCCGCAGAGGAAAGGAAAATTGCGTGACCAAAAAATAAAAATTCAATTAGGAAGAAAAAAATAAACGAATGATAATTTACTTACACCTTGATCATGCCAGTCTCGTAGGGAAATCCGACTGGCTTGATCCATGAATCCCCCTGGAGGTATTGTCCAGGAGTGAAACTCTCAGCAATTTGTGGAGTAATTTTCTGAATTCCCTTCCATGTAACCCTATTAGCGGTGTTTGATCCAGGTCCCCGATTTTGGTACTCGCCATAGTAGCATGTGTCAATCCCCCAGGTGCCGGCCCACGGCGACCATCCTTCCGGATCGATGAATCCATCGATATCAGATTGCATGACTATGGTTCGGGAGTATTCCTTCCATGGGCGGCCGAGGAATGCCTGGAGCGCGGGTTTGACGGCGAGGAAATCAGGCTCCGCCGTGATCTTGCAGTTTTGGAGGACGATTGCACCGATACCACGACGGTCTTTTCGGCCCTGGGCGGTGACCATGCAGCCTTGGTTGTCCATTGGTTTACGGACCACCATTTTACAGTTCTGGAACACGGCGGAGGCATCTCCGAAGATAAAATCGATGGTGCCGGAGATCACGCAGTCGCGATAGAATTGGCGGTAGGCGTGTGCGTAGAGGGTGTCTTGGTTTCCGTCCATGTGGCAATTGTAGAAGATTGCATCATCGCCGGAAACTCGGAGCGCTACCGCCTGGTGCTTGTCTGGTCCGGCCGTGTTCTCGAATCCAATGTCCTTGGCTATGAAACCATCAGCATTTACGGCTGCGCAATATCAAGCACAGCAAGCTCTCATTACTAAAATCAACATAAGTTGCATAAAAATTCAAGTGGAAATCGAAATCGGACCCAAAATAACAAGAGAAAACATTATTTTTCGGAAAAAAAGACACGAAAATACATAGAAAATTTGAGTGGGAAATGTAAAACTTACCAACCGTTGCGGTGTGGAAGGTCATAACACCGTCAACATAGTTCTTGTTGCCCGAGATTCTTGTTTTAGTCGGTCCTTCTCCGATCAAAACAATGTTATCCATTTTCTTTGGGATCTGGACATACTCTTTATAAATACCAGCCTTGACAAAAATGACAAACGTCTGATTGTTTTTCGGGGGAATGGCCCTGATTGCCTCGGTAATAGTTTTGAATTTTCCACTGCCGTCTTGTGCCACCACTGCGTTGGGTTTGAGCGAAGCCAAATTGGCCGCAAGAAGCCTACGGGATGCAGAATGGCCGAATGATTCATTGCCGTCCTCAGAAAGGAGCCTTCGGCTAAAGCTTCCGAGTTGCAGGCCAGAAAGAATCTGGGTGAAGTCAGTAACCATGGCGAGGCCATTACTAGTGAGCTTGTTAGCGGTCTCCAGGAGTTTCTTCATCTTCTCCCCAGTATTGGTGGTGGTGTTCTCGAACCCGTCAATGCACGTATCCTGGTGTTAAAAAAAATAAAAATCGCACATTCCTAAATATGAAATAAATGGAACTGTGTGGTCAAATTACAATATTAGTAATCTCAAATGAGTCACCATCTATCAAGCATGTTAATGATACAAATTTCAAACCACTTAAATATAATCCTCAACAGATAAGGCTTTCATTAATTTTTTTTAAGAATGTTGACATTTTAATATGAGACTTGAAGTTCAATACCTGATAAGTTATGGAGGCGCTCAACCATGTTTTGATGTCGGCGGCATAATCGTCCATCTTACTAGGATCAAAGTCCCCAACTTTTGCAAAAGACCTCCGGAGATCATCAATGGAGGTTTCGAGAAGGTCTTTGCATGTTTCCAGGGCCTGAGACGCCATCGGATCCTTTTGAGCTTCCGTAAAAAGTGATGAGTTTTTAATGGCTTCACCAATGTTTTTCACTGTAAATTCAAATGCAGTCCTAATGAGTTCTCTAGGGTCGCTGCTGTTCGCACTGGAAAGGCTTTCCTCACAAGTTTCCTTGTAATCGGTGGGGGCACAAATGGCCTTAACCGCCTTGGTCGAGGAGCTGATTTCACCACCACCGTTATTGGAGCCGCCAGACGAGCTGTCGTTATCGCCACCCTTATGGACACCAACAGCGACGGCAACAACCATAGCCACTAGGAGAACTGAAGCAAGGCCGGCAACAGCGATCTTCTTCTTCGCTCCACCGGAACCCTCCGAACCCATATTTGCTTATCAGTGTTTTTACTTTTTTTCACTGATTTTCTACTTTTTTTGGTTTATATTTCTTTGCAGAGCTCCTAAGGGGTCTCTGATTTATTCTTTGTATCCCCTTGAACTCTGATGTTTTATTGAATGATTAATTTGCTGAGAATTTGAAGTGATATTTATATAAGAAAAAGTGGCAACGAAATTCGCCATGGATGCACAGACCCTCAATTTCTGCAAAGAAACTTGAGGTTGTTAGTTCTTACAATTCGAAATTAATGCAAAGCCATGCAAACTAATGGAGGGACGTAAAAAAATGTCCTATACTGAATTCCTTGGAGAAAAAACTAGCGCAAATTATCCAGGGATTCTATCAAATCCACTCAAAGACATGATTATTGTAGTAGGCATGGGTAAATTGGATTGGATAGCATTGAATATACTTAAAATTAATTAAAATTTATATTCTCTAGATGAATTAAAAAAAAAAAAACCAGAAATTTGAATATTCTCCTCTCTTTTATGGATATTAAGAACGAATGTTGAATAGTGTTGGAATGTATTGCCACATATTTTTAACAGAAAAGTTCTCAATTTAGATTCTCCATTTTTTTTTTATCATAAACCTAGGAAATACATCGATTTAATGTTTGAAATATTGAAGACATTCCATTATTTAGGAGGTTCAATTGTTTAAGGATCATTACATAATGTTTATGTTACGAAAGTTTTATGTTGATGGTCAACTTAGAGCAATCCTCCTCCTCCACTCGATTGACAACTAATTAGAAAACTATAAGGGTAGTTTAGAGGTTAAGTTGTTTAAGAAATTTGTACTATTAATAACATTTCTATGGTAAGAAAAGAAATTGCATTTGCCTTGAAATTTTATATAGGGCTGAACAAAACTCGCGAACCGAATCGGACCTGAACCGAATTGAACCGAATCGAGTGGTTCTTCATAAATTAAATATCCGAACGGGTATATGAATCGAGAACCGACAAGTTTGATTTGATTCTCGGTTCTAAATGCAGAATCGAAAAACCGAATAAAAACCAAATTTAAATAAATTTTTTATTGAATTAATTAATTTTTTAAAAACAAATTAGCAAATTAACTAATTTAGTGATTAATGCTCTAACTCCCCAGCCAAGTCCATACCTAGCTAGTCCAGTCCAACCAAATTTCTAAATTCAATTGTTTGATTTAATTTTTTTGCTCAATTATTAATTTCATTCTTAGCCCAAAATCTAAACATTTTTAAGTTTTTACCATTCTCTTTTCAATTTCACACTTTCATTCGGTAACCACTGAGTCATCTACCCCAAATCATTTGATGAATTGAGAATCTACATCTACATGCTCAAATCGAAGCCGCCGACTACTGAGTCCGACTTCCCCTCTCCAACTGCCCATTGAAGCCGCGACCTTCGACCACGATCACCGATCATTGACTATTAGAAATCTGTTAAAAAATGTAATTATAGTACGAAATCGAACCGAACCGAACGAAATTGAACTCGAACGGTTCCATAATTATATTTGGACCCGACGATTCCATTTATTAAATACTCGAAAAGTTTGGTTCGGTTCGATTCCAGACCATGTCCAGCCCTAATTTTATATATATTTTTGTTTGTTTCACAACCTTTTGTATTGAGGAAAATTTAGTGTAACATGAATTTGATATGTTTTATGCGACTAAGGGTTTGTTTGGCATGACTATTACTTTTACTTATTGTAAAAGAGGATTTTTAAAAAGTAGCTGTAAAAGGTCTTATAGCTAGATAAAACGTTCAATCATGCTACATAGACATAATGCTTGACATTATACTTGACATAATGTTAAATGACAACATATCATTAGACTATTTAAAACGCAGTCAACTTTTCATGCAATCATATCCTGCCAACACTTATTATTTAACCATTATGTCACTTATTTTTTGATAAAGTAGCATTATTCTAGAACTTTTTTAGAGAATTATTCAAATATATACAAAAGCAATTTTTGACTTTTCAGAGAGCAAGGAGCAGATAGCAAACTTTGTTGTATTATGTAGAAAAGGATCCTGAGAAATGAGTATGAGCCGAGGGCACAGTCATGAAGGAAAATCACGTATTGCCTATGATGGAAATCCGTTCATGTTAATCGACATGATGCATCCGAGTCGAGTTTCTGTGGACATGAAATCACAATTGCAGTGGAAGTGGTGCAACACTTGGAGATACATATTATTCCATTTCTAAGTCAAGCAGAATCCATGGATTCCCGGCAGGGTCTTGCCCGACTGTGGGGATTTGTGGACAAATTTCTGGGGGTGGATTTGACTTTTTATTTAGTAAATATGGCCTTGCTGCGGACAGTGTTGTGGATGCATTTCTTGTCTAAATTGAAAGATCGAGAAGCAATGGAAGTATTTCTTGAAAAATTATGACAGATTGGGTAAAGCCAAGGCACTGATAGATCCACTGAATGTTTTTAAGTATAAGCAAGGTATTTTTCCAATGCCTACAGATGATGGGAGACCAAATATTTGAAGTATGAGGTACATGAAAAATATTTACGTAATCGACTGAAAATTTTCCATGAATAAAGTTTAACTTCTTGTTGGTTTGTATCCCAAGAAACTAACTTCCAAAAAACTCGTGTGTTCATAAAAAAAAGTTACTTAAAAGTTACTTTACATTTAATCACGTAAAACACTTTCTTATGTAATGTTTAGTCGATGATATTCAAATCTTCGTGTCGACTGTAAAACTTATGGATGTAACTCTTACTAAGGCACCTTTTACTGTTTATCTTCAACAAGTTGTGAAACACGAGTTTCATAATGGTTTAGGCAAGGGATCAGATTCAGATTCAGATTAGATTAATCATTGAAAAGATTAGTCAGCATACCATGGAATATTAGATATGATTTTTTTGGTTCGTTCTGTTAATAATTGCCACTTCTAAAAGAATCATATACCATTGATTAAATAAAGGGTTCTCATACCATGTTGACACGCAAAGAAACCAGAACTAGATTTTAGCATGGCTTTTAAGTTGGGACGAAATGAATTTATTCTTTTAAAAAATTTCTTTTACATGTCCCTTATTTTAATGGAAAATTCCTTTCATTATCAAATGCCTATTTGACGTGAAATATTTTTAAATTAGCGAAGGTGAAACTTGGTCATGAGATCTTTTCTAATTTTTCTTTAGTATCTATGAACAAAAGATTTTTTCCAACGCCTCGTCCACCGTTCCACCCTCAAAACCAACCCCTTAGGATAACCTTCTATGCATTTGATTAGACTCCATACTGTCCAACAAGAGAATAGAATAACAAGAATTGAATAAGCTTAACAAGAAAATTGTGACGAAACCTCTTCTCTCAGCCCAAGTTCATTTATGCCAAAAAAGTGAAAAATAGAATAGAAGGAAAAAAGGGCTTTGCTATGGTACCCGGGCGTTTACACGCCCGGTTACCCGCCCCTCACAAGGTAGAGGGGGGCCCACGCTAAAGGGGCGGGTAACCAGGCGTGTAAACGCCTGGGTACCTTTAGCATTTTTCATAAAAGATTGACGGCAACGTCTAACAATATACGAAAAATTTTCTGAATTTTTTGAGCTTATTACATCTGATCATTTGCTGCTAATGCTATCATGTAGTAATCCAAGTTTGTTGTTGAAGTGCTGTTAGGTAAATAGAATCTGTCAAAAGTTTTGAAGGATAAAGCAAACTACAAAAAATCTGAGTAAACTAACTAACGCTATTAGGAAATAAAACCCTCTGTTGCTTTGCTCTTAGAATATTAGTCTCGAAATTATTTGACTGAAAAAGTGCCCAAATACACATCTGAAAGGAATCTAACTAGATAAGAATCCACAGGCCACTATATTTACATTTTTCTTAGCTCCTTTTTCCTCCCACTAGGCATTGAACTTTCTATATATAAGGGCTATCACTTGTATCAAATGCATCAAGAATAACACAAAACATTTCCTTGTAACTCCATCATAAACTCGTTTCTTCTACCTTAAAAAATGTCATCCAAAGCAGATCTTGCAAGAATAGGTGAGGAAGGCTTTGCCATACATGATGCATATCATGGAAAAAACACGATGCGTAATCCACCAAAACCTTTTGTTTCACAAGAAACTAGTAGGTCCTGTTTTTACCAATACCAACCACAACAGGCTCGTGTTTATCAAGTAAAACCAGACGAGATTATTAATTGCTACGAGGTGTTGCAGTGTAACGAAGGTGTAATGGTCAAGGATTATAGGAGGAAATCTCAAGCTATGACTTAGACTCTCTTTTTTGCACTGGTTTATATGTAATATGATGTATATAAGTGCAGATAAGTATGCTCCCTTTGTATGACACAAAAGTGGAGTCAGTTGTATAAATACTAGTCACCTGGCAGTTTTAAGGGTATGGATGTAGTCTGTAACACTTTGTTACATGTATTAATTGAAGTGCTATCAGATGTAGTTATATTACTTTTTCTGTTAGTATTAGTCTAAAATTTGTGGATTTGAATAGTTCTCTTAAAGGCTCACAAGACAGAAATCCATAGGCCACTTCGTTCAGATTTTTCTTAGCTACTTTTTCCTCACACTACACATTCAGATATATAAAGGGATTTCACTTTGTATCAAATGCATCATGACCCACACAAATCATTTCCTTAACTTCATACTTCTTTCTTGTGCATTAAAAAATGTCATCCAAGGCAGATCTTGCAAGAATAGGAAACGAAGCCTTCGACATACATGAAGCGTATCCTGGAAAAAAAAAGTGGCCTAATTCACAAGAACCTAAACCTGCATGTCTTTACCGGTACCAATCACAACAGGCTACGAGGTGATGCAGTTTCACAAAGAGTGATGTTTAAGGATTATATGAGGAAATCTGCTATGGCTTATTAGACTCTATTTTGCACTGTGTTTATATGGAATAGGATACATATGCATAGTTATGTATGCTCCCTTCGTATGACACAAAAAAGAGTGATTTGTGCATGTACTAGTCACCTGGCAGTTTTTAGGACACACACATGAAGTCTGTAACACTTCGTTACATGAATAGAAGTGTTACCAGATTTAGAAACGAACTAGTATTCTTCGGCAACGCCCACATCCACCTTACCCTCAGCTCTTCTTAACTAGAAAAGTAGTTGTTGACCCCAAAAATTGTATCAATAATGTGGCCAACAGATCCCAAAACCTTTTACGTCCACGTAAGCTAAATCCCAACACACTTGGTCAAGTCGTTGGTTAATTACACGCACCCCGAAGGTCGAGTTAGCTAAATGAATAACTTTGGGTGTGGGGGAGCTTAGAACATGAGCTTCTAATCGATAGAAAAGGGGTCGGATTGGGAATAGAACACTAAAAAGTTTATGTAGCAAGAATATAGGTTTGTGAGTCAAAACTTGCATTACCCTTTAATGGCACTAAGTGTGAGCTTTTATACTTGAGTAAGATAAACGAGGCCCCGTCGGATGATAGTGCACGTGGCCTTAGCAGATCGATTGGCCCTTCTTGTTGCAAGCATCAATCAATCAATCAAGACATTAAATGCTATGACTTCTTTCGTATCTATAAGTCCTAGTTCTTGAAAGTGGGATTTGACCGTGTAGGTGTGTAGGGATGGCATTGGAAGTGAATTTTCTTGTCAATCATTTCACCATAAGATCTATTAAGGATCTTGCCATCATCTCGTTAGGACCGGTTCCTACATGGTGCTTCTGCCCAAATGGGATCGGTCCGGCTTCATTCCATGGGAAAGTGGTTGTCTCCATACATATAACAAGGTCATCTATGTTGCCATGTAAGGTGTGGGGCCTTCACCGTCTGCCACGTAGTTCAATTAGGTACGATTATTTATATGAGTAACAGTAGCTTACTGAAAAACAAATGTGTCATTGAATTTCATTATGTTTAATTACGAATTTGGCATATATAAGGGTAAAATTAAACCACAAAATCTAGAATGGGACTGCTGAGAGAAATGTTGGTTCGCCAATAATATTGTTCACGGCAAAAATTGTTAGGCTTTCAAGTCAACTATGGAGGGGGAGTCGGGCTTTGAACTTGAAAAGAAGGACATGGCCTAAGTTTCTTGGCCTTCCACAGAAAGGTAGGATGGTTGACTACTCTTGGATATATTCTGTCAGTATTTATATCGGGTTCGAAATTCTTTAAACAAAAAAAATATTATAAAAAAATAGAATCATTATAAAAGAGTTGTAAAAATCAAGGAGTTTTTTAGAGGGTTATATAGATGAATTATAAATCATTGGGTTCGAGTATGGAACAAGGAGAAAAAGTTATCAGATTTACGTTAGCATATTGCCTAACTGATGTTCGAGCGGAAAAAGTAGAATCGTTGTCGTTCATCTATCGCTCGAGTGACACACCTCTTGCTCGCATGTTGTTAGCCTGACGCTCGAGCGACGGTGTTGTATTTGAAATCCTAGTTCGCATTTTTCAAGAATTCTATCAATCTTATACTACCCAGATACCTCATATTATAAGTACCCAATGCTAAATTCCTTTTTTTTTTTTGTGTGTGTGGTTGGTCATTATTTTACATTCTCATAACAAGAATCCAAGATCCAATAACATATCAAGACTCTGAGATTAACCCTTTAATTCTCGAGAACAATCAACCATAAGTTGGGAAAAACATCAAATTCATATAATCTAAAACACAAACTTCCTAGATATAATCTGGAAGGTACTTTCTCAATACCTTTTAGAGGTTGTTAAAAATTGAGGAAGGTTGGACCAGAAGTACATGAAGAGAATAAGAACAATGTGTTCTTAGTGATCCACATGAGATAGACAATACCAGAAGATCGAGAGCAAATGTGAGTGAAGCACGTTCCAGCAAGTCTTGAAGATTGTAGAAATTAGATCAGCGAGCCTAATAAGTTTTTTAGGCTGAATCATACTGTAAATTCTTAGTATCTATAGTTGAAACTATTGGCTTGGTCCCGGAGTTCTTATCCATTTAAGGGTTTTATCCGTCAACAAATCTTGTGTTAGTTACTTTTTTATTTATTATTGTGACAATTCAACATAAATATCTGAACAATTAAAAAGTAAATTGTTGCTTTTAATTGATAATTTTAATTCCGCATTATTCACCAATTCACCTACTCTGGGTGATTTTAGAGTCGATCTAGTAACTTTCATCTTCAATGATCGAGGCAAAGAAGTAGAGGAAGTTGGAGAAAACACAATAACGTTAGAGATGAAGAAACTTGGTTCCAAGGTGCATTACCAAGTCACTTTTCTTACAATAATATTTGCCCTAACTATACCGGTGATGCAAACGAGAAAGCAAATATGCCTCCAAGATACAATAGAACCCGAATATTATTTGGATCAGGCACTAACGAAAACAACCCAAGCTCAAGGAGAGAAGATGGACCAGAGCATTGATGATCAGCTGACCTGAGGGCCTTTTGACCACTATTCACTTGACTTTTATTAAGTTCACACCAGCCCTTTTTATGCGCTCATGCATCATGGCACCCTATCCCTCTTAGGATATATGGCCAAATCCAACTACATGAGAGCTCCAACACCAAGAAATGGAATAACTTCGATAGACATAGAGAAAAACCCCTAAGGCTACATAATTTTAGATCTTTATGAAGGAGCTATGGCAAAAATAAGTAGCGAATCCATTACTTTCCCCAATAGGATAGGTAATCTTTTTATGATTCAGTACGTGGTCGAGTGAAATGAAGATGACTACTCCAAAGGCAAAGATAACATTGAATGGATACAAGAATTATTCTTCAATAACAACTTATGTTTCACAAGGCCTGAGGTCTCCGTACATCAACTACATGGACAATTGTTTTGGAGCACTTTTCTAAAAAACGTAAAGCACAACTAGAAGTGGAAGCCAAGTTTCAAACTTTAATAGCCTAAGGGAGCTTTAGGCATAAAAAAAGATTTTTTATTTTTAAAATTATTTAAATTCTTAAATCATTCTAAAATTAATTAATAATTAAAATAATACATATGAATCATCTAAAATTATAAAATACTAGCCATATTTGATAAAAAAATATAATATAGATTTTTATCAAAATTAAAGTTAACAACTAATTTTAATCACATATTTTAGGAGTCCCATAACTTTTCAATCACAATTTCATCAACTATTATCAAATTTTACTAAAAATTGATTTTAAACTCCACCAAATAGGTGTTTCATAATTTCTACCGTTAATCAATTATATAATTTTTAAGTTTTCGAAATACAAAAGTTAGATTATTTTTCATAATTTCAACTTTCAACTTTTAATCCTGGGACAACTAGTCTTTTCCTAGATATAAATATCTTTTGGTTAGCTCAGTTAATAAACTACCACTTCGCGCAGAGAATCATATTCCTTTGACAAGAGTTAACCTTCACCTTCACTCAAGCAGAATTAGAACTATCAACTTTTATTGAAAAAAAAATTATAAATAAATAAAGGGTCCTGAAATGAACCGTCTCGCGTAAAAGCTTAGTCTCTGTTAGAGACTAAATGAATCCATTCGTTTATATTTTATCTTCAAGACGTCCATATCCTATTGTGTGCAGTATATTCATTTTTTGAAAAAAATATATGACGTGAAATTTCATAATAAGTGCATGTTTGTTTGATTTGATACCATGTCGAACCACGTGTTTTGTCTTCAACGGCTATGAACAAATAATTATATATCTTATAGGATAGGAACTGTAATAGATTTGGGAAGAAAGCATGTCCCGGTATATGCTTTAGAATCAATATTATTTGGGAAAGAAGATATGAGTATCGTTTGGATTCTACTCATGCCAAGCCAAAACTATCTTATCCTGCCACCTCAAACCCCTTACATTTTTCTTGGATATAGAGGAATATATGCATATTTGTAACGAAATCCAAAGCCTTGGTCCTTCTTCTGTCCTTCCAAGATCAAGAAAGATCCTAAATTAATAGGTCACGTTGGTAACAAGGTTTAGTCCAACTCAAGGTGTTAAGGATTAAACCCTAATCCCTACTCACCAGTGCAATAAGAAACTGAATGAAAACCATAAAAAAAAGGCAAAGCAAACACACAACTGTTAAGAAATATGATTATTTTATTTTATTGTTTATTAAGGGTATAATAGTCTTTTCGACTTCTTTTATTTAGCCTATATATAGTCTCTTTGTATCTAGGTTAAATCATCTTTTGTATTTCAATTGCATTATGGAATTAATGAAACCCTAGTTTTCTCCTTTTTTCTTTTTTGTT
>CAIGRP010039277.1:0-14825 GCA_903798385.1 Fraxinus cuspidata
TTATTTATTTTTTGGCACTCTACACATTTGTTGCGCTTCTGAGTCAAAGCATTTCTGGATTTTAATTGTGTATGTGTCATAAAATGGATATGACATATCTTATATCTTAATTTAATTTTATCAGTGTTTGTTTATCAAGTATCTCCTAGCCTCAACAAGTATGGGACTCTTCATGGGCTATCATTACTGTAGTGAGATCTCAACTTCAATTAAAACTTCTTGATGACAACGTCTTGCTTGTATACTGGTCTTCATATGCTCCAGCGGAGAAAGATTTTGCCTTTCCCTTGATAAGTATGGAATAAGACTTCGTTAAGTAGAAAGATTTGAGCTGATGAAAGATGATCACACCATTTCACATGACAAGATTTGTATATTATGAAGGCATTGAGGCAGACACCCATAAAATGTAGTTTATGATCTGGAATATTTAGTTTAGGTATGCAACTACAAGTATTTCTGAAGGCAGGAGTGTGATACCAGTAAGATAAGACAGGGATATGCAATCAGTCAATTTGCAATGATTTAGTTGTGGTGCAGCAGCGAGAGTTAAATATTGTAAAAACAAGAAAAAGCTAAAAATCTCGAGAATATTATCTAAAATAACTTAAATATAATGAATATGAGTTGTGTTTACAAACAAGTCTAGCCCTCTTTTTACATAGGTATGAGAAGAGATAATATTCTAATTCAAGTAGACTAAGTAAAAGAAATTAATCTCCTAAAAAGAAAAGAAAACAAATAACCTATTTATAATAGGAGTGGGATCCTATCAACTAAATAATCAAACTATGAGCCTGTTTGTTTTGGATTAAAAACTGATTTTAATCTAAGTCAAAGTCAAACAATCAATAATATTAACTACATCATTCATGGGTCCCACAACTTTCAATCACACATTTCAAAAACTTTTATCACAATCAACTAAAAATCTAATTTCAATTCCCACCAAACACTCTCTAAGCCCTTGTTTGAACCTCATGTTTCAAAAAATCATTTTTCTCCAAACTTATTTTCAATCACATATTCTCGGGTTAAATTCACAAATGGCCACCCAACTTTATACTTAATGTCACCATAATCACTCAATTTTATTTTATTTCACCATGGCCACCCAATTTCATATAACGTTTCACCATAGCTATCTAATTTTATATAACATTTCATCATGACTACCCAATTTCTTTTCACCATTTTCACTAATTTTAAAAGGGGTAAAACGGTAACTTTGTATTATATATAAAATAATTTTTTTTTAAAAAAAGAAGTTTTTTTAATTTTAAAACGTTTATTTTAAAATAAGTTTTTATTTTATTTTAAAATCGTTTTTAATAATTTTCTATTTGATTTTAAGGAAAGTTTTTTTTTTTTAAATAACCTTTTACTTTATTTTATTTTTCTAAATAGTTTTTTTTAAATAAGTTTTTTTTTATTTTTCTAAGTAACATTTTTTAAATAAATAAGTTCTTATTTTATTTATTAAAATAAGTTTTTATTTTAATTTTATTATATATATATAATGCAAAATTACCGACCATGGTGAAACGTTATATGAAATTGGATGACCATGATGAAATTAAATCAAATTGGATGGCTATGGTGATACTAAGTAAAAAGTTGGATGGCCGTGATGAAACAAAATCAAAATGGATGGTCATAGTGACACCAAGTATAAAGTTGGGTTGCCATTGGTGGATTTAACCCTTTTACCCCATATTTTTCAATAAAATAATTTTGCACTTATCCCAAGAAAGTTTTCATACTTTTTAACCACACATTCTCAAAAAAAAATCACTATTGCAAAATCTATTTTTCAAAAAAAAAAAAAGAAAAAATGGGGCTCAAACAAGGGCTAATTGAATACTAGGAATCCTTATTACCAATAATAATTAAATCCTAATATAATTGATTTCTAGTAGAATTGTCCTGTATTAATCCTAGTTGTCGAGTTTGGTTGAAGATGAGAAATTAATTAATTAGGAGAAAAATATTCCAAAATTTCTGCCATCAATTTGTGAGGATTCGAACCTAGCTGGGGCTCAAGGAAAATCTCTAGCCTCTTGTTGTCGTGTTCTGAGCTCATTGAAGCGATCAACATTCATAGTCAAAAGTCTTCAAATTCTTGTCAACTGCATCTTCGAACCTATCTATCCTTTGATCCAGATTCTAGACTGAGGTTGATAATTCACAATCTCTTAACATTTTCGAGGATACATGCCACTACAACCATAAGTGGCCATCAGCAAAGGGCAAAACTTGCTTTGATTCCACTTATTAACTGGTATTTTCTTCAGGGCACTTCATCATCAGAACGATACGTTACTACCCTCATATCTTCTACATCATGGTGGACTGCAATAGGATAGATTTTGTGCTTGAAATGTATATCACACACTCGAAATGTAAAAGATTTTCTGTATAAATAAATACTTGGTTAAATTCATACAGGAACAGGTTTTAGTTTTTGAGATGGTATTCTTTCCTTAATGGTTTGGTATTCCTCTGCTCTGGCAAAGAATAATTTGACCTGCTTTGTCTCGCCTTCAATTATTTCCTCAGATTTACAATTTCATTTTCATTTTTTGTTAGAAGGCCATATGCCAGTTCTGCATTTCACATGTGCAAATCCAACAATGTTGATCATATCTACGTCGGAAGAATATTAACCTGTTGCATGCCCTATGATTGTTTAGGCCTATCCAGTGAGGATTACCAATGACCGATTCCCAAGAACAACAGCCCAAGTGCACAATTGCAAGGTAACAACTACTTGGTTTGGTTTCCGCCGCATATGGAGAAGAAGCAACCAAGTTTTTGATACTGTGGAGCTGTCACTTCCTGATTATTCCTATGAATCGCAGGTGAATGATGCTGTAGATTGTCATTGTTTTTGAATTTTCTTTTTGCACTGGTTTGATATTGTTTCATGGTAATAACTTGGTCTTCATTATTATAATTCCTCTTTAACATTATATGCCAGTAGGCAGTTTGGATTCGTGTTCCACAATCTGTGAAAACAACTGTGGAGACTTTAAGTTATTCATTTTGTGGAGGTTTACATGCTGCTGGGCATGCTCTTCTTAATATAGTTCCTCTGTGAGTTCTCTTCCTCTTTTGTGCCTGAATTTGATAGGTCAAAACTTTTTGCTATTATTCAGTTCCTTGATCTTAAATTTTTGTGTTCCTCATGTGCCTAAGATGGTGAACAGTGTTTTCTTCCTCTTTATACTATTGTAATTTTTATAGGTCAAGACTATTTTCTGTTTTCCAGTGCCTTGATCTAACTGGTTGTGTGTTTGACTTGCTCTTGATAAAATGGCAGATATATTATATGCAACCCTTCTGACTTAGCTTCTGAGTGTATAAACCCTCACGATGCTCGTTATATCCCAGAGAGAATTCTGCTCTACGATCCTCATCCTGGAGGTGCAGGCATTTCAGCAAAGGTACATATGTTGGGAACTTCCCATTTTGTGATGTAATCCTTACCCCACTTTCTCAATTATCCTTGTGAAACAAGGGGCTTGACCAGTGGTTGCCAAAAATAATCCTTTCGTTTTGCCCCTTTTCCGTAACAGTTAATTATCCATCTAATTGTAAGCCTTTGTTTATTTTTGTTATCATTTTTTTCAGTTTTCCATTGCCATAATAGTTAGATCAGAGATGGTGTGTGTTTCTCATAATTCAGGAAGGGGCAAATCGAAGACTGAGAACCTAAACTCCTTAATGCTGGCTGTCCATTCTGTTATAAAGATTCTCGTCCTCTGAAAGTAGACATAAACCAGAAGTAACGAACCCGGAGAAGTTGTTTTACTCTTAACATCACTCACAAAACAAATGAAGAAATACGCCATAGAAGCAATTCCAACGAACAAACAAAGACTCAACCTCTAACCATAACCCTTTGTTGAGCTAACTATAGCTGTGTGTGATTATTTGCATGATAGCGTGAATCTGTAATTAGTACAAAATCTTTCATTTTTCTTTGGATGGGGGTAAATTATGGTTAGTCTTTGTAAGAAAAATTATGGTAGATAGTTTTAACTTTCGTATCCCTATTTCTCTTTGTAATTTCTAAGGCTGGAAGAGTTATACAAATCTTCAATTACTTTTCGTCTTTATGTTTCGATTATTTTTCTCTAGGATTTCCAACATAAATCTTTAAGAGAATCTTAGATACAGCATTGAAAATGACGAAAAAGAGGTTTGAGCAGCAAAACCCCTCTAGATCCAAATATTTGCTTGAGAGCGTGCTGGTGGCTAAACAAAATATTGTTTCAATTTATTTAGGTTCAACCTATTTTCACTGAGCTGTTAACTGCTGCTTTGGAACTGCTTACTTCATGCCATTGCTCTGGAGATGCTGGTTGCCCCAATTGTGTACAAGTCAGTACTAAATTCCGATGAAATATCTTTTACTCCTTAGATCAGCAAGACTAATCCTGTCGGTTTTATTCCGTTTCAGAATCTTGCTTGTCATGAGTATAATGAAGTCCTGCACAAGGATGCGGCTATAATGATAATCAAGGTTTGACCTAAAAATCCATTGTTCAAAGTTACGGTACAGTAGCTGTTGCACTAGATGGTTCTGAACTGATAATTTTGCAGGGTGTTTTAGATGCTGAGCAATCCAACTTCAAGGGGACTGCTGAAGCATCTTGAGTGTAAGTTTCACAAACTTCTCATTATGTAAGATGTGGAGATGCTGCTTTTACCCATATTAGTATGGTGATTTATCTTTGTACCCTCCTTTGAGGTGTTTCCAACTGCTCACGTCCAAGCTTGCCTCTTTAGATAGAAACTAAACGATAAAGTTCATCAGAATGATAATGCTTAATATCCAAAAATCAAAGTTTTTACATATCTTTCAATTTGTTGTGATACTTAACCAGTTGAATTTGAAGTAGACTGGTTTCTACTTTCTAGTTTGTAAAATTGTTCGGCAGTTTGAAGACTTGTTCTGAAGATACCATTTTTTTTTATAATTTGAAACCCATGTATTAGTTATGGTGGCAGGTATATATTATTTGTGTTCCATATTCGATACAAGAATTAAATTTAATTGTAGTTTTATTTTAACAAGGGATGAGGATTACAATATGTTATGTGTTTCTGTTCTCATGTTTATCGTTTGGCCAAAGATTTGATTTTGGGACTGGGAATTCTTACATATTATCCCGTGGAAAATTTTTAATTGGCGACTTTGGTTTTGAACTTGATTTAGGCGGTACGCATGTCAATCAGTGTGAGATTTTCTTTCTTCGTTTTGGGATTCTTTGTGGTTCATGATATAATTTGGATTTTACTTTGGTGAATTTTTATATTTGCTTACGTGTATGATGGTGAGCTTCTTTCTTTGCCAAATTCGAGTTCTTTCCTTGCTCAATCAGATTCTCTCAATGAGCCTAGTGTGGTGAAAACTTAATTATAATATCTATGTACTAGAGCAATTATAATAAGCAAACTAGAATTAGAAGACCACGCAAGGAAAAAGAAGAGTACAAGGATGTAACGTGTACAGGGACGAGAATTTTCAAATCGAGAGGATATTATATTCTCGAGATAATACTCGGTATTCTACAACTTGTCGAGTTTTGAAGTTAAAATTGATTAGGGATTGATTTTTAACAAAATTTTAAGTTAACATCCTAACCTTCAATCTCCTTTTCTTTGATCTCGATTTCTCTTCCTGGTAATCATAGAAAAATATTAATAAATGTAATGTACCTTTAAATCGTCGTCACGGAAATCCAATGCACCGTGAATGCACCAACATCTAATGTTCCTAGAAGCAGCAAGGGAGATAAAGAAAGTAACTACGCACAAAAATGATATGAGCAGCACTTAAGGTACAGCATCATCTCAATGGGATGCATATACATAGTTTTTATCTTCATCATAATGGAAAACTTTAAATTTAAAAAATAGAAACACTCCCATAAATGCCGAAACAATCGAACTAACACAAGCATACGGGGACCTTGGAGGACATCCGTTATCCGATATTTCGCCGTCTTCATATTGTTTGATATTATACGAGAATGCAATTCTGTTGTTGAAATTGGACTTCACCGAAAACTAGAATTCTTGAATTGAGTTTTATTTTTAATGTTCATTGCTTTGAGTAGTACCAGTCTTCTTTGGCCAATATACTACTTTCACAAGACACACACAACGTTGCTAAATTCAGCAATACAAACTTTTATATCCTTTTCCTTATTTGGGAATTCTAGTTTCCGGAGAAGTCCAATTTCAATTTGTTTGTTGGGTTGTTCAACAGGAAGAATAAATTCAGAAGGATCCAACGAGAAAATTGAGATTGAAGTTTAGGATGTTAATGACATTGCTGTTGATGTATTGCTTTTTAATATTATACTTTAGATTTTCCTACTTCACTTTAATTCGATTCTTATACACTTGTTTATGCTGAGTGTTTGTTCGGCATAACTTCAAATTTTGTTAAAAACATTAATTTTAACTTGAAAATTCGATAAGTTGTAGAATACGAGTATTTTCTCGAGAAAATAATATTCTCTCTAAACTATTTTATATGTTAGAGAAAGAAGTAGATTTGAAAATTCTCGTCCCTTCTACACGTTACAAACTCTTCTTTTTCCTTGCATCGTCTTCTATTTCTGGTTTGCTCAATTTAATTGCTCTAGTATATGGATATTATCATTAAGTTTTCACCACGCTAGGCTCATTTTGAGTATCTGATTGAGCAAGGAAAGAACTCGAATTTGGCAAAGAAAGAAGCTCACCATCATACATGTAAGCAAATATCAACATTCACCAAAGTAAAATCCAAATTATATCATGAACCACGAAGAATCCCAAAATGAAGAAAGAAAATTTGCATTATGTATCAACACAAACTTGTCACATGGATTGATGTTTGTATTATGTATCAACACGAACTTGTCCGAATTTGCATTCCCACCATTTCGATGAGATCTTTCTTAGTTATTCCAAGGGACCAAGCTATTAACATGGAAAACAAAATAAGAGTTTTCTCAAATAACACAAGTTTTCAAACCATAAACTAATATGCTCGTGAACTTGGCTATACATATGCCTTATTGACTTACAGATACGCGTATTACTTTATACAATATAGATAAAATTAATTATTTGGATTCTTTAACACTTCGGAAATTAAGGACAAAGCCTTTGCCGTGGCTTGTGACGTTGAGGTTTAGGTTTGTTCGACTCCAATAGCACTAGATTCACTCTCTCCAAATGAGACGTCGTTTTCATCATGGTAGGCCTTCTAGACGTTAAAACTTGAGCAGTGAGTCCCCTTGCAACGTCCCCGATGAGCTTTTTCGTCATGCTCCCAACTATCCACTTGAGCCCTCTTTTTCAATGAAGAAATTGAGAATTATTATTGTAAAAAGGACATAATCAAAAACACTTATACTTCATCGAAAATTCCATGAGATAATAGAAACTAAAAGCCTCCATAATTCTAGGTTCGACTAGCAATTAATAACTTCTATCATGCATTAATTCGAGGATAATCATATGATAAACTCATTTTCGAATTTTTCATAAATAACTAATTCAAGTTCATGTAAGGAATTAAGTGTCAAAAATATAGTAATATTCTCTTGATATAATTGGAATTTTAAATCGTGATTTTATAAAGCATGCCTATTCAGACTCGTCGTCGTTGTTGCGACAATTAATATTTGTAGGAAAAGGATTGATTTGCACAACCTAAGTGACAATTTATCACCAAAGATTAAAAAAACCTTCATATCAGCTAAGAATTAGATGTTGAGTAGTAGCCCGACCTTAGATAGAGCCTAGAGGCTTAACGTAACAACGTTAGCCGAGCTCAATAATGTAGACTAAGAAGTCTCAGATATTAGGATATGGATTTCCCGTTTTGCCTCCATTAAAATTATTATATAATTTTCTCTCTTCTTTTTAATCACACATTCTTCAATAAAATAATATTACACGTAAAATGAAAGCTTTTTCTTCATTTTCAACTACACATTCTCCAAAAAAAACATTATTAAAAAAATTATAATACCAAATAATGGAGGTCAAACAGTGGCTAAGTAGGGCGAGTCGAGCAGCAATTTTCTCGCATGAGATGGCTCACGAGCTTGTCGGCTCGTGGGTGAGCCAGCTGACCATAATGAGTAAAATATGTCATTAAATCTAGAATTTATATTGTTAATAGAGTTACATGAATAACGTTTAAAGAAAAATCATTTCAAGTTCAATTGAGAGATCATTGAAAATTTTTCGTTTCCAATCTCGTGAAACCCTCTCAATTTCCCGCCGTGCTCTAAGCAAACACCCATCCCATTAGGGTTCAATTAGTGATGGCAATGGGCGGAGCCGACGGGTTCAATTAGTGATGGCAATCGGCTCGGCCCTTAAAACCACGAGCTCGGCTCGGCCCACAAGCTTTTTGAATTTTTTTTTAATGTTTTTTTAAAAAAAAAATTGAATTTTTACGAGCTCGTGGGCTCGGCTCGTCGAGCTCACTTGCGGCTCGTGATTCATTTTTTACGAGCCGTTTGGCTCGGTTGCCACCCCTAGGTTCAATATCTCTATTTCAAAATTTAAAATTATACTTACAGTAGTTATTGAAGAACGAACAATTTTTTAGATTGCTTTATCGACAATTTTACACTACTAAATTACCAATGGCTAATAGGAATGGACAAAAAATCTATTCCACTTGATACCTGTGGGATCACTCCCCGAATGGGAGGATTACTTGTCTGACCAAATAAACGGAGCGATGGTCATTACCTCGAATGAGGTACGGAAAACATGGTACCCGCTCCATTTAAAGCTATTTTCAAATTTAAGTTTTTATCAAAAAAAATTCATAAATTTATCATCATTTTTAAAGAGAACATAAGTTGTTTTTAATAAATTGGTAAAAAAAAAAATATTTACTATAAAGACATAAAATAAATAAAAAGAAAAAATAAATGGGACAAGGACCCCGCCCCGCCCCTCCCCCACCCCGATCCCGCCCCGTTCTACTTTAATCGAGTATGGGATGGCCAAAGTAACAAAAATACTTGACAAGACGAGGGAAGGAATGGCTGACCCGTCCCATTCCTGCCTCGTTGTCATCCCTAGCCGCTAAGAAAAATCATTTGCTCATCAAATTCTACAAGTTGAAGGCTTCCAAGTTAATGTCATTTTTGATGGAGATGTCTTAATTACGGCACTGAATTAATCCATTAGTTAGGCTTAAACTTTAGTCTATAAATAACTAGATTAGCACTGCAATTATCATAAAGTAAATTTCTCATTAAAAAATGGCACTCTCCAGGAATTTAATTCTTTTAGGCCTTGACCTGCTCTAAGTCTTGCTGTTTCTTCTGGTGTCTCAGCTGTCGACGCTCGACCCTCACAAGTTTCTTAATCTTTTCATTTTCGTAATGAATGTAACTTAATTATAGTTCGAAATAATTTTCAAACAATTAATTTTGCAAAAAAATAAAAAAAAAATTGTCACTTCATCCTAGGTTTTGAAACCTTTTAGGGCCCTTTGGCAAAGTATTTTAAAAGTCAAAGTTTACTTAAGAGACTAAAAAGTTGCTTTTAAACATATGAGAATAAATGTAAACTGAGTATTTGTATAGGGTTTGAATATCTGCCGTCATCTATGAAACACTTCTGGTTTTAATTACCATTTAAATAGTGTTATGCCCTTAAAATTTCTTTTTCTTGAGAAGAATTTATGTTTCATTTGTTTTGTAGCAAAACGAGTCAGACGGGCAAGAAATATCTGACTCGGCTCGCCCCACGACTACTGTATGTGACAAATTGAGATGACAAGCGACTCGTTCCGTTTGACACTCCTAAACTTGGACGTGATTCAGATTGCTAAGAATAAAAACAAACTAAAACCGGTTAGGATGGTTGAGTTTTTCGATTCATGCCATGCATTTTTTGTTTCTGGTTAAGTTGAATTGTGTAGTGTGTGTTGAGGACCTAAGTGCACAAATTTAGAGTCTAATAACAACGGAAATGAAAAGGGAAAAAGAACATCTGGATCTTCATTGTAAGTTCATGCATCAAATTCAATAAATTGTAAGTTCATGCATCAAATTCAATAAATAGAGAATAACAAAAGAAAAAAGTAGATTAAAACCAGAGTACGTGCTCAATGCAAGCAATAAACTGACTGATCTGTATGTATCAGCACACAGTAAATTCTGCCAAGAACTGGTTTATACCGACTAATTTCACTGGATCTTACACTTGTGATTTGTTATTTATTACATATCTTTAGTAATATTTCATATATCTATAAATACAAATTTACTTGCAAAAAATAGAAAAAATGCACAGTAAGGAGTGAAAAATGAAGACAAGACAAAGAAAAGAACAAAAAAACGCATAAAAACATACACTCTTCTTGAAAGTCAAAAAACTTTTCTTTTTTTTTTCTTTTCCTTTTTTATTCCAGAGCATATCTCTGTATGTATAACTTCGACAAAGACAAGCTTATAGTTCCAGCAAACTGACCTACAAAACATATTCCTATTGTTTGCATTTGCTCCACTTTCTATAAAATACTCCGTAACTATAGCTCACTTAGAGATTCTGTATCCTCTTTTTCTACTTGTGGGGTAGATATAGCAGTATCAGAGGCTGCATCGTCTACTAGTGGAGCGGAGGTTGTAGTATCAGAGTCTGCGTCATCAATGGTCATATTTGATACTTCAGCCGCAATAGAGCTATCGTCTTCTCCATTCAAGGATGGTGATGACAATGCCTTGGGAAGAGCAGTTCCATCATGGGCCAAAGAACCATTAAGTGGAAGCACGGGGGATGAACCAGGAGTGGTGGCAAAATCCAGGGATGGAGTGCCATTAATTGAAGGTGAAGGCGATCCATCAGAAATGGCAGTTGCAGCAGGGGACGGAGTGGCATCAATAGAAGGTTCAGGTGATGCGCTGCGACTAGAAGCAGCAGGTGATGGGGATGACTGCTCGTCCACAGGTTGCTGAAGACTCCAATACATTATACTTGCCGTAAGAGTAAGGATCATCTTTTGGTTTACCTGCCATAAAATCAGCAGATATGATGTCAGGATACAGTATTAACTCAAATTCTACATGATAAGCAGAAGAAATAAAAACATGACCCACAACATTTCGACAACTACTCAAAAAAAAAAATAGAAATTAAAGATTTTCTGCTTTAAACTACTGGAATATGCAAAACAACATGTTGTAAAGAGCTACTGAAACCTATGAAGTTACATGTAAAAGCATCATCTATGCATCAAGTATAAAAAACACTGTTAGCCACGAACTTGTAGCAAAGTTTCATGTTAGTTACCAAACTTTAATTTATTCCAAAATGATTACTGAAGCTTGCTTTATGTTTTAGTGCGGTTACTGAGACCCCTTTGGAACAAACATACTTTTATATCTACTTATAAACATACATACATGTTTATAAACATTCAAACCACTTTTTATCCACACATTCCGTGAGACTCAGAAATACTACCTACCTATCCATCACTTATTTCTATCTACTTATAATTTATAAACAAAAAACTTTTATAAACATTTCCCAGACATGCTTTTAGTGACTACACTTTCCACCCACAATTTAAAATATGTTGTGCATTTGCTGTTTTTTTCAGATATATGTAGTGGCAGGCAGAAGCAAGCACTTAATCATTTCAAAGCATCATAGACTCTCATGAAGAGGACTGTTCTCTTTGAAACATAGCAAGAACTCGAACAATCTGACCACCCATGAGAAAATATCACAGATGACTGAAATTGTATTTCTCACCTCCATGATATCTTCAGGCAACAAGAAGATGGAACAGCCAAGCTTCCTAGCAACGCTGATTATATAAGTAGCATTCAGCTTCTTCTCCTCGTCTACCACACGAATTAAAATAGTCGAGTCAAATTCCCCATCACAGTTTGTGTTAATTCAACAACATAGCCGATTCTAAAGTTAAAATTTAGAAATAAAACACAATATTATTACTGGTCTAGGTGGCAGTAGGTTCCTTAATTCATTGTCCAATGTATTAAAATGAATCACAACTCCGTTGGACAAGGAAACAGGGGTCTACTGCCACCTAGAACGATGACGATCTCTCCTAGTGATTGATAGCACTACTCAAAATACAAAAAATGAAACAAGAAAGGCCAAAGCAAGTAAAATACTCTTGATGCTGAAGATGTTACTGAGGGTAAAGTGTACACGAATATTAGGTTATTTCCACAGAGGAATGCACTATTGCAGAGAAAACCAAAAAATAAAATAAAAATAAAAAAATTATTCATTTTCTTGTTTATTGTGAAACTATCCAATTCAGAAAAGGAAAAAAAAAGAAAGTGTGATGAAACTATTTTCTAGACCTCTCCTCAGTGGTAAAGCGTATTCTTGGGTGTTGGCAGAAGTGACAATAGTCACATCGAATATGTTTGAAGCCATTGAAATGATCTTCTAGTTCTGGGATGATGTTTGGCCATAACAAGTTTCTTACCTTACAGTTCTAGTACTACAATCTAGCAAAGTTTACACTACTCTAGAAGCAAGGACCGCCTACAGTAATTCTTACATCCCCTGCATATTCACTTCAGATTTCAGATTGAAGTTTATAGCAATCAATCAGATTTTTTCATCACGACCTGCAGTAGAAAGTTGGACCACCCAACTACAAGGTTCATTTTTTCACAAGAAATTTACGGGGGCAACATACCACTTTCACCCTTGGTAACGAGGTTCCAGTTAACAACTCGTGGCTCAACTGCACTGAGTAGCTCAAGAAAGAATAATCCACTTGAAAGGCTCTCGTCCTACATACACGTTTCAAAACACATCGTCACCAAGCCATTATAAATTATCACACAAACTGCCGTTTCTTTAACCATATTAACACATGTTGAGAGATAAGCGCGCTGATGATAACTTGTCAAGAAGAAGGTGTTTAATCTCAACCTTAAAGCTTTCCATTTGAGATGTTCTGCCTAAATTCTTCACTTTTTTGTTAGCCCACGTCAGTATATCAGCATCAGAAAACTCCTTTCCTTGGGAACGGGATCTTAAGTTCTTCAGGAGTTGAAGCATATTGAACCGCATCAGCTGCCAAAGGAAAGCTGAAAGAAAAAAGAGGTCACGCACAATTACCTTGGGGTTTAATTTCAACAAAAGCTATGTGCCAAAAGAAATAGAAATAGGTAAACACCAAAATCAGAAGTAAAGAAAAATAAGGCTCAGAAACCAAAGGAAACAATAAAACAAGAATATTTTAAGTAAAATATGAATAAAATAATGTTATTGAACTCGTAACTATCTCACACATCCTAATGAAACAAACAAGCAGAAGGTGAATACCAAGCATGTGATGTGGCATTACACATTCAAATGTAAATCAGTTATCCTTCATCCCTTCATGCCAAAATCTCCTTGAGTTTGTATAACCATATATAGCATGAAAGAAAAAAATTGCCCATCTCAAACTTCAATCCCATGCCTTTATAGGTCCCAAAAGAAAGTTCTGTAACTGAGCTTGGCCACTTTCGTCATTTAATAAAAACGTTGATAAGCAGAATTTAACCGAACTAACCTCACATAGCCAGTAGTCTTTAAAATTCATGACACAACTATATAAATGAAACTCCAAATTAGTCTCAACAGACTATGTTTACATTTAACGGGGGGCCATTTAGCAGACAATTCCATGGACCAATACAGAACAGGGAAAGGAAGGTCTGAGCCATCTAAGTGCATTATTAGCCTGGCTTCTAAATCGGAAGTCCATCTATCGTATCACATACACAGCAATAAATCATTTTTTCTATTTTAGTAAGCACAACAATAAATTGGATGATACAACAAATAAATTGTGCAGCATTGAAATCCTACATCAAGACAATGAACAGTAGTCAATAAATAGTAATAAAAAGATGAAATCAGGTACTCAATGTAGTCATTCACGCCCTATCTGGTTTTGAACCTTTTTTGGCTGATTTAGTCTGAAAAATCGATTATTTCACTTTTATAGTTGTTTGTTTGTTTGGCACCGAATAAATGCTGCACAAAATCGTTATTTCGCATTTACTTGCATTATTTTTATTCAAATAATCATGATCAGTCGGTATGGTTCAAACTTAAAAAAGAGGCCCAAATGACAACTTTTTCTTAATAGAGTAAGGCGAGCACATTACCAAGTATGAGTTTCTTATTCCCTTGTACAAAATCATTCCCAGCTACGTTGACAAGGGAAAGCTTCAACTGCTTCCCTATCCCAACCACTTGGTTGCAATTCTCTACTTTTCTGAATGGCATTCTTATAGGAGGTTTGGTTGCCTGCTTCCAGTTGACAGATCCTGGAGAAACTTTATCCAGCACTTCCAGAAGAATCCACCTGCAGATGTAACAGGTTAAACAAGCTTCAAGAACTGGTAATTCTTGTGCCAAAAGGAGTGAACTCCAAACTGAAAAGATGGTAGGTCTGATTACACCAAAATTGCTAAAAAGAACTTTGTTTTAGTGAATGTAAGGAGCAGAGGACCTAACCAACTTAAACCTAGGAAGTACTGACACGGACAAGAGTGTCGGATACAACACAACACGGACAAGACAACACAATGTAGATACGTCGAATTGCAATTTTTCAAAAAAGTGCCAACATGGCACATGCGCAACGCGCTAATTAAAATATTATTTTTATAATTTTCACTTTTTATATTTTATATTGTGAAGTCAATTTATTTTTGTTAATTTTAGTGTGTCGAAGGTGTATCTCCCAGTGTGTCGACAATGTGTTAGGCTGTGTTGCTCGGACTCTTCAAAAATGG
>CAIGRP010039281.1:0-15632 GCA_903798385.1 Fraxinus cuspidata
TGGGACCGACATGCAATTTTCGAAATTGCATTTGGAATAATTAAGGGATCACTATGAAATTCTCTCAAAATTGAATTTGGAATTATTCACCTCCAAGATAACAGTTCAGGTTTCTGCCATGCGGGTTACTGTTCATCGTCAAATAAAAATTGCATTTTTTTTTCAGATTTTTTGTCAAAATTTCGGAAGGCCATAATTTTTTCAATTCAAGACCAAAAATAATTTCTTTATACCGTTGGAAAGGTATCGAGAAGATCTATCAAATCGTACCAAATGGGAATTATGAAACATAGTATGGAAGAAGTAATCATGTGATTAACCTTCGGATTTTATCGATTTTAATGCAAAAAATCAGATTTTAATCCAAAACTTCAAATCCTCATAACTTCTTCATTTTAAATCCAAAATTTGAGTTCTTTATATGATTAGAAATCTTATGAGAAGACCTTTCTAACCATATTAATCTTATTATATGAAGATGAACGAGCAGATGATAGTAAATTTTTAAAATTTCTACAATTTTATCTAGAGTTTCATTTTTCTCCAAATTTATAAAACCAAAAATTTCGAAACTTTACAGATATGATCTACATCATATAAGGAATATTCTGTAAAAATTTCGTGAATTTATGTTGCATATTTCATGACATGCCATTAACCATGCTTCAAATTTCAACAAAAATAGCATACATGCAATTTTCAACATAACAATTCCATTTATAGCAAGATAGTATGCAAGACATTTTAAATCCAAAATTTGAGTTTTTTATATGATTAGAAATCTTATGAGAAGATCTTTCTAACCATATCAATCTTATTATATGAAGATGAACGATCAGATGATAGTAAATTTTTAAAATTTCTACAATTTTATCTAGAGTTTCATTTTTCTCCAAATTTATAAAACCAAAAATTTCGAAACTTTGCAGATATGATCTACATCATATAAGTAATATTCTGTAAAAATTTCGTGAATTTATGTTGCATATTTCATGACATGCCATTAACCATGCTTCAAATTTCAACAAAAATAGCATACATGCAATTTTCAACATAACAATTTCATTTATAGCAAGATAGTATGCAAGGACAACAACTTTTACGGCTCTGATACCAATGTAAGAATTTGTAGGATTCTTTAACACGAGTTTCGGGTTAAGAAATTTACTTGAAATGAAATTTATAGCAAGATAGTATGCAAGGAAAACAACTTTTACAACTCCGATACCAATATAAGAATTCGCAGCATACTTTAACATGAATTTCGGGTCAAAAAATATGCTTGAAATGATAAATTCAAAGATCTTTTGATGATTGATTCACCTTACACTCCAAATCTCTAAAATCTGTATTTCTTGTTCTCCAATGGTCCAAATCTCAATTATAATGGAATGAAATTATTATTCACAATCTAAGTGTTAATTTTTGCGAGATTTCATGTCCAAAATATAGTTATAATGACTTTCTAATTTTAGTGTAAATTTCCATACGAATTTTCATTCTTTTTCATGTCATCTTTTTCTCTCTCTTTCCATTGCATAATCATTGGGGATTATGGAGTGTTAAGGGTGGTTTGGGAGTTGTATGTTTGAATTTCAAGTTCAAACTCCCTCCAACTATTTTAATAACTTGCGGTTCGGGTCATCCCACATGGGCGACCCACGACCCGTATTTTTCAAACAATGTCAAACAACTTAATAGTGAAATAATTTCATGATAGTTTCATTCATTATAATTCTACAATATATATAGAATACATAAGAGGAGCATTTACAAGGAAATAATACACATTTACAAGGAAAGAATAATTATCCTACAATAATACGGGAAAGAATAATTTTCCTATAATAATACAGTCAATTACTAATTAAGAATATTTGCCCGTGTCAATCCCTTAATTCTGACAATTTTCTTTACTACGAAACTGGTATAGGTCAAGCAGATGGCTTCAAACAATGAAACTAGATTGCTTTGAATTATGCAACTTTTTTGGAATAGTAAAGATGATTCCTTGGCAATTTTTTGAGTAGGTGCACACCACCTTGAGATGGCTGCGTCGTATGGGAGAAACTATTGTAGATGCTCGAAGGAGAGATAAATGGGACAATAATGAGTATGTTTAATGTCACGTTGTCAACAGTTTGTTGTCTGATGTATTGTTCGACCTCTAATATTGACAAACATCCTCTCGATCAGGAACGTGAATACATTTTTAAAACCTTGCTTCGTCTTCGAATTGAGGAAGATTGTTTTGAGCAAGAGGAGACAACAAATTTGAGTGGCTAAAAATTTGTTTAAAAATAATAATCTATAGTAAATTGTTCATATTCTCTTTTAGTTTTAGAAGAATACATCGAGTTGTAATGTTCCAGTACGAAACGATATTTCTACAATTAGATGGAATTTCGCGCTTGGCAAGATACAGTTTGGCAAATGACAAGTTTGTGGAGCTTAAAAATATATAATTAAATCAAGAATCTTCTAAATTTTCTATGTGGAATACCATGCTCAAAATTAAGCATCTATTTTTTTGAAAAAAATTAATAAATTACTAGAATATGATAAATTTTATTCGTGTTTACTATTATTTTACATAGTGACAATTAGATAATTGTACTTCAATTTTATCTAGTTGAATAACTATGTTTTAGTTTATTTTTTATTTGGTAACCTATCCAATTTCGTCACTCACACTAACGAGAATCAATGACGTGAAACTCAGAAAAATGATGATTATCATTCATTTCATTAAAATTGTGCTTATTTCACATTAGAAAATAATGTCTACGCGTGCGACCATCATTTGATGATTAACGCATCATCATTTTCTGCGGTGGACTTTCATGAAGTTACTTCAATGAAAATCAAATCAACATCTTGTTGTCTAACTAGTCAAATTAAAGTGGAGTTACCCAATTGAAAATAAATTAAAGCATAGTTACTCTATTGAAAAAAATCAAAGTACAATTTACATGATTGCAATTAAGTGAAAGTATACTCAACTTTAATTTGTCACAATAACATTTTTAGAGTTGACTTTACTTTCAATGTTAATCATTCCATTAGTTACTCTTGTTAAGCTTAATGTCTCAATCTTCAATTACGCCCATTTCTAATTAAATATACCACATATTCATTTAATGATTGAAAATCTTGAAATTGAGAATTATTAGAGCTTTGAGTAGCTCGATTGAATTAATTAACATCGATTTTCAAATACGATGTGAAAAAAAAAATTAATCTCAACATTAAATATTTATCTAGAAACATAAAACACGTTAGATTTCTGTCAAATTTTAATTATATAGGATTGTAAGTTAAATTTATGTGGAAATTACATCCATCCCTGTTTTTTCAAATTCTTAATTCAAATTTAAGAATTAAAAGTTTTTTTATTCAAAAATCAGATAATAATACATTTTTAAATATTAATAATAAACTAATAAAATTAGAAAAATCCATAAACCCACCTGGTAAAACCCTCACCCCTACTCAATTCCTACCCTAAAATCTCTCTCTGATGGAAGCGTTACGCATATTGGACTGCGATCATTGCTGTGACCGAGTAGCGGATTGTGATGCCACTAATTCGTTATCATAATCTGCTTCCACCTCTCGTCCCTCTGCTTGAAAAATTCTCTAGTGGATTCCAAATGTTTCGCCATTTACGCTTCTTCTTCTTGTAGTCTTTTTTACAAAGGGAAGTATATGGGTGTGCGGCACCGTGGTTGCGATCTGGTGGACTTATGGAGGTCGTGGCGCTGTGGTGAATTTGTGGTTGTGGTGTGGTAGATTTGTAGAGGTGGATTTGTGGAGGTCTTATGCTTGGTCTGATGTGTAATTTGTGGAGGTTGTGGTGGCGGTGGTCGTTTGGGGATTTTTAGCGGGAGTGGTGATTGCGGTGTGGTGGAGATGAAGATAGATGAGATTGTAATTGTGATTTTTGGTCCAGGTGATGATAGCGGTGGTGATGGCTATGATGGAGAGGGTGATAGTGAGATGGTGGTGACGGTGGCTGTAGTTGTGGTTGTGGATTGGTGGTGATGGCAATGTTGTTGGTGGTCGCGGTGGCAACGGCGTCGCAACGATGATGGTAGGTATGGGAATTTTTTTGTTGGTGGGGTGGGGTGGGGTGGGGTGGGGTGGGGTGGTGGTTTTGATTCTTGGTGCAGGCGATGGTGAAATGGTGGTAATGGGGTTGTGTTGGGTTGAGATTGTATAAAGATTAAAGATGGATGTGACCAATTATTTAGTTATTGTAACCATTAAATTGCTTAGTTTATTACCAATAAATAATATATGACCAATTATTTGAGATTGTGATAAATTGGATATTTTGTGACCAATAGACAATATATGACTTAAAAATTTGAGTTGTGACTTAAAAAATTTGTGATTTGTGACAAATAAATAAATTGTGATATATAATTTTTTTGATTTGTGACCGATGAATAAATTATGATTTATAAAACTTTTTAGTTATGACCGTGAAAAATTTTGTGACCTCTAAGATTTTTAATCTATGATCGAGAAATAATTTATAACCAGTTAATTCGATAATTTGTGATCAAATACTATAAAATTGTTACCTTAATACATTGAATTAATAAACTATATTTTTAATTAATTATTTCATAAATAAAAGTTAATTAATATCTAATTTTTGAAGTTTGAAATATTGTTTCTTAGTTTTGAAATGGATTATACTTAATTTCTTAAATATGAATTTTTTCCTAAATTTATTAGCTTGTTTGAGCCCCATTATTGTTCAAAATGTACTTTGAAATAGCAATTTAAAGGAGAATGTGTAGTTAAAAATTAAGGAAAATTTTTGGTTTAAAAGAGTGACTAACATTGAAACTAAAATGAAGTTCAATGTTTGAAGGAAAATTGAAGTTGGGTGGCTGAAATGAAATTTCATTGGAAATTCAGTGACAAAATCATTAAAAAAAAAGTTGTTTTTTTTTTTATTAAAAATAAATAGATAGTAATTTCAAAAAATTAAGTTTCTATTTGACATATATTAAAATCAGATTTTCAATAAATTTTAATAAAATTTAATAAAATATATGATTGAAAAATTATGACTTCCATATGATAAAAATTAATTATTAATTTTGACTTAAAATTTTAATTAAATTTTAATAACCATATCATGTCCAATATAAAAACTATAGATATGAGTCAATATAAAATTAAATAGATATCATATGCTGTATTTTAGAAATTTTGGGACCTCAGATGTGATTTTTCGTACTTTTTAATAGATGCAGCTAGTTTCTCCATTGTTCGTTCTCTTTCCTTAACCTAAAGTTTTGCATGGCCATACGACACCGTATCCACCTTCCCAATTCTTTTCTTCTTCTTCTTGAGATCATCAATCAATGGAGAGGCACATACAGATCTTCCTCAACAAGCTGTCATTTGCCGCCATAACCATTGCTACACTGACCCTTTTACTTCTTTACTTTCAGACCCCTGAAACCTGCGTGGATCAATCCGACCCTAACCCGAAGCCCAACACCCGGTTCCCCAGATCCACCTGTGACTTCACCCACCGCTCCTACACCTCCCTTGACAAGCGCAACCGCCGAATCTGGTCTACAAATGCCTGGGTCCGCGCCGTGTCCTCCTATACCTCCCTCTTCAAGACACTCCAGGTTCAAACCCACATTTCAAACCGTTCCCGAGTTTTGATTGTGTCTGCTGGGCCGGGCCAGGCTGTCATGGCGCTGAATGATATGGGTCTGAGTGATGTAACGGGTGTGGAGTTAGTGGATTCTCCGCCACTAGTGAGCCGGGCGGATCCGCATAATCTGCCGTTTTTTGATGGGAGTTTTGATTTCGGGTTCAGCGGGTACTTGGATCGGGCATTGTTTCCGGATCGGTACGTGGGGGAGATGGAGAGGACGGTGAGGATTGGGGGTGTTTGTGTGGTGGCTGTGGAGGAGTGCGGGGCACGGGAGGTGGATGAAGTGGTAAAATTGTTTAAGAGATCGAAGTTTCTTAATGTGAAGAATGTGACTTTGGCAGGGGAGATGATGACGAGAATTATAATGAGAGTTATGAATCATTCCTGAAGCTTGGATTTTTGGGTTATCTTTGCAGGTTAGGATTCGAAGAATTCTGTTTTTTACTTTTGAACTAATGCTTTGAAAAACTTGTTCATTGTAATGTGAAAATTAATGTGAAATCGAATAATTGAAATTAAGTTCCCAAATTTTTTGCATTTTGTTAGTTAGATGTAATGAATATATTGGTCGTGTTTGATACTAATCATTGGGCTGGACTTGTTAATTTACTGGTTAACTTGTAAAAATGTCAGAGCTGATTGTATGGTGATTTAGAATGTGTATAGGTGTTCTCGACAAGAAATATCGAGGAAAGTTCCAGCTCAGTTTTATTATTTCAACAAGATTTGGAGCTTATAGAATAGCAATTTGCATTTTATAAAAGGTTTTACATATTTGTGGAAAATATGAAGATATATTACTTCACAAAAATGACCTTGTGACTAAGAAAAGGAATGGAATAAAGGTGCTGAAACATGAAAAAGTAGGATGTGAAATGGTTGTTCATTTACTGGAGGACTATAAATAATGTAATATTAGAGAATATAAAGCTCAATGACTTTATAAACCTGTTTGTGATAATATCATTCATGCCTTTCTGGTAGGCTATTGTTTAAATTGGAGAAATTAGATGTATGTCCATAGTTTGTCATGCCTAAGAATTGCTGCTTGGAAATTTGAATGGAAGTTTATTTGAACTGATGATGGATTTGTTTTAACTTTTCTTATCGACGAGTTGGAGTCCTTCCCTTCCCCTTTGCATTTCATTAGACCTATTCTATTTGTCTTTCGAAACATGTGTTTCTTTGTTGCAGTTGCAGATATTACTGTGGTCAATTGTGATTCTATTGATGGAGGGGAGTTGATAATTTTAGTGCTCCCAACATTGCTTTGTAAACAATTCATCAATCACCTCATAAATGGATTTCCCATTGTTGTTGATCAGAAGAGAAAATTGTTGCTTTTTGTTATGTTTAATTGTTTATGGCTGAACGCACAATGTACGGGGAAAAGGGAAATTGCCCATCTATTGTCATATAGACTTCGATATATACAAGTTTTGTAACTATTCTAAATGATTTATATGCTGTAACATCTTTTATTCTATCCGGCAGTGTGTTTGGTGACTGTTAAATACAATCTCTTTTCAAACAGTTACGTGCTCTCACGTCATCTTAAAATTGCTAGTTGACTTTACCATTCTAAATCACAGTTTCATAAGAAGAGCGTTCTAAAGAAATTCTCCAGTATTACTAATTGAAGAATTCAGATAGTTTTGTTGTTTTCTGGGGGTGTTCTACGATGCCAACCTGTTAACAAACTCTTTTGAGTGAGGGAAACTAAAATCTTTAACGAAGTGTCACTTTTAAACACACCTCTAAACCACAAATTCTTGCATCCAATTTATTTCGTCAATATTTCTTTTCCCTGCTTTCTGGGAACATTCATACGCTATTTCAAAGATTGCACTAACTCTTTAGACATTGTAACTAATCAGAATTTTGTAGTTATTCGATAGTTTGAAATTTTGTTTGTCAAATCGGACAGGGTTACCGGACGTTCGGTTTACTCGTCCGGTCCCCTCCTTTTTTTTTTTAATTATAAAACACACTAAATTATATAAATATAGTGCACATGAAATAATGCGATGAAAACATACAAGTGCATGTAGTTATGTATTTAATCATATACTTCAAATTCATCAATGATGCCTAAAACTCTTCTAATATGTGAAATAATCAAGAGCGCAGCCAATTGATTTTCCGTGTTTACGAATTTAATACATATCACCATTTGGAGTATGATCTCTTAGGAAGTGATGTCTAATTTCAATGTGCTTTGTCCAAGAGTGTAAAATGAGATTTTTAGACAAGTTTATGGCATAAGTATTATCATACATAATTATATATGATCAAAGGATATGCGATAATCACTAAGAGTTTGTTTCATCCATAGAACGTGTGCTTAACAACTAGCGGCCAAGATATATTCGGCTTCGGTGGTTGACAATGAAACAAAATTTTGTTTCTTGCTAAACCATTATACAAGTGCAAAGCCTAAAAAATGGTACGTTCCTCTAGTGCTTTTATGATCAATCAGCATCCGAATAGCTAAGTAGATCAATGTGGGTGCCTATGGAATACCAAAGCCATAAAGTTCTAGTGCTTCGAGATTCGATTGAAATCTAGCACATAGACATACACTAAACATAATATCGGGTCTACTTGTGGTTAAAAAGGGATCCGATCATACCTTGATATTTTGTTATATCAACGGACGTACCTTCATCATCCTTGCCCAATTTTATGGATGTGCTCATAGGGGTGCTCATTGGCTTTAAATCATCCACGTCGAACTTCTTGAGCATGTCCAATCTGTACTTACTTTGATTGATGAAAATAAGGAAGAATTTAAGTTCTCCTATTATGCTCATTTCAAATTCTATGCTCATGCACTTAGAAAACTATTTACAAAGATGAATATTAGTAGCACCAAATATAATATCATCAACATAAATTTGAACAATGATCATATCGTTGTTTTGAGTTTTAACTAAAAAAGTGGTATCCACTTTTCCTAATTAAAAAACCATTTGAAATTAGAAATTTGCTCAATCATTCGTACCATACCCTAAGAGCTTGTTTTAATCCGTAGAGAGCTTTTCGAAATTTATTAACATAGTTTGGATGCTTGTGATTTTTAAAACCGGGTAATTGTTCAACAAACACTTCTTCTTAAATAAGACCGTTAAGAAAAATATTTTTGACATCCATTTGATAAAGAGTTAATTTTTTATGATAAGCAAATGCAAGAAGCATGCGAATGCGTTCTAATCTAGTCACCGGTGCAAATGTTTCTCCAAAGTCGATGCCTTTTCATTGAATGTAACATTGAGCCATTAATCTAGCCTTCTTACGCACAATTATTCCATTCTCATCATGTTTATTTCTAAAGACCCATTTAGTACCGATGATGGTTTGATCATTTAGTCTTGCAACTAAATCCGAGACATGGTTCTGTTCAAATTGAATAAGTTCTTCTTGCATAGCTAGAATCCAAAATTCATCAAACTCGGCCTCATTGAATTTCTTTAGTTCAATTTGTGAAATGAATACACAACTATTTAAATGTTTTTTAGTAGAAGCTCTAGTAGTTATACTTTTTGATGGATCACAAATGATTAGTTCTTTAGGATGAGAATGAACAAACATCCATTCTTTTGGTAGAGGTAAATCATTTTGGACTTCGGTTGGCTCTTTTTCGTTTTGTCAAACATTTTCTCCTTCTTGACGTTCATCTAATGGATTTTTCTTGTGTTGATCTTGAATAGACATTTGTTCGAATGGAGTTTCCAATCCTACATCAATATCAATACATTTCTCACGATCAAGACAGTTAGTTTCATCGAAAGTGACCTGCATAGATTATTCAACGACTAGAGTTCTTTTGTTGAAAACTTTATAAGCGTTACTAGTTGATGAATATGTTAGAAAAAATTCAACTTCAGATTTTGAAATCAAATTTCCCAAGTTTTTTTTGTATTCAAGATAAAGTGTTTGCACCCAACGACTTTGAAATATTCGATATTGGGAATTCTATTTTTCCAGAGTTCATATCAGAGTTTTGGTTTTCTTTTGACTAATTAAAACTCTATTAACAATACAGCAAGCAGTGTTAACGACTTCAGTCCAAAAATATTTTAGCATGCTATTTTCATTTAGCATGGTCCTAGTCATTTCTTTTAATGTGCGATTATTCCTTTCTACTACACCATTTTGTTGAGGAATTCTAGGAGTCGAGAAATTATGTTCATATCCATTTTCATTACAAAACTCATCAAAGGCGAGATTATCAAATTCTCCACCCCTGATCACTTCTAATGGTGTAATGAACTACCCCTTTTCATTTTGAACCTTTTTGCAAAAATGTTTAAAGGTTTTAAAGCTTCATCTTTGAGACTTAAGAAAAGAACCCAGGTGAATTTAGAAAAATCATCAACGATGACGAAAGCATAGTGTTTTCCATGTAAGCTAGCGGTTCTCGATGGTCCAAAAAGATCGATATGAAGTAATTGAAGTGTTTTGTAGTAGATGAGTGCAACTTGGATTTGAATGAACTGTTCACTCATTTGCCAAATTGATACGCATCGCAAATTTTGTCTTTTTCAAACTTCAAATTTGGTAAATCTTTAACAAAACCATTTTTGGAGATTTTTGAAAGAAGATTCATCCCAACATGACCTAATCTCCTATGCCATAGCCCAAGTATCCTCTTTCAAACTCACTAAATATTTTTCATCATTTTCAAATCGATATGTATGATATAAACATCTTTGCTTCTACTTCCACTAAATAATACCTCTTTAGATGTAGTATCCTTAAGGAGACATTTAGAAGAATCGAATTTAATATGATAGGATTTATCATATAATTGACTAATAATAAGTAAATTATGTTTGAGATTATCTACCAATAGTACATTCTCAATGGAAAGGATAGATGATTACCAGTGTTTTCAATTCCGATAATTTTTCCTTTTGCATTGTCTCCAAATGTGAGTGACCTCCATCCTTTTTTTTTTTGAAGTTTGATAGTAAAGTTCTGTCTTCGGTCATGTACTTTGAACACCCGCTATCCAAAAACCATTTGCTTGTCATCTTCTTTCGTACCTACAAAAATTTCTAGTTTTAGTGGATCTTCAAGTCCACTTGTTTTTACTTTCATAGTGTACCTTCTTTTTGGTTAGATAATTGTAGGCAATATGCCCATCCTTGTTGCAAAAGCTTCAAGTTGTTTTTTAGGGAATTGTATCTGAGGCTTTGATAAATAAATTTTTGAGAGATTTTTTTTTCAAAAATGGTTTATATCCAATGCCTCATTTATTAAAAAACACATTTTTGACACCGAGCATTAAATCAAAATTCTTCTTCCCTTGAGTGAAGTCTTCAATATTTTCTTTCAAATAGTAATTTTCTTTATACAATGAATCATAATCATTTCCTTTTAAGTTTCTAAAATTTTCTCCATTTCATTTTTAATAACTTATGTTTCTTTTTAAGAATAGAATGACTAAGAGCCAGTTTTTCAAATTCTTCTAAAATTTATTTTTCAATAGAATTTACCTTATCGTTGATTGTCATGAAGCACATGTTGGCCATCTCTTCTTGACTTTCATTTTCATTGTGATCATTATCGCCGCTTTCATCTCATGTTGCTTGGAGTGCCTTTTTTCTTGAAAGTTCTCTTTTTCTTTGGACACTCAGCTCTCTTGTGATCGGGTTTGTCACAATCGTAACAAACAATTTTCTTGCTTCTTCTTTCAGTCTTTTCATCTTTCTTATGAAACTTTCGATTATTTCGAAGTCTCTCCATTTTTTGACAAGAAATACAAGATTATCAAGCTCTTCATCACTCATATGTTCACTCGAAGTTTCTTCTTCAATTGTCGATTTGAGAGCAATTTGACACCTCTGAGGCTCTTTTGATTCTTCCTTGCTTTTTTTCGTCTTTTCCTTGGTTTTGGCGTTGTTGAGCTCATAGTCATCAAGGTTCCATAGAGTTTCTCCAAGAGAAAGGGTTGATGTCTTTGGTGTTCTCTATCAACACCCTTAATGAGCTCCAATTTTCCGAAAGTGACCTAAGCATTTTACTTACACGCTCACCGTTAATGAATTTACGATCAAAGTCCTTGAGGCCATTAACAATATTGGTGAAGCTATTAATCATGTCAACAATATGTAATGCCCCGACCTACATGGATCGAAACGTCACTAGATTAACTTTACTTCACCCGTAGACCGTAGACTTAATAAAATAATTAACTATACTTTTAGCTGAAAGTATAAAAATTTAACTTAAAAATTTAATTCGAGAATTATTTAATTCTAAATAACATCATTTCGTATTAAAGGATTATCTAATAATTTCTTAGAAATAACGTCACATTATTGACGTGAAGTTCTAGGAAGAAAATGAAAAATAAAAAAATGAAAAATAAATGTTGCTACTTTTGTTTTCTATCTCAGTGGTAATTTAAAAAATAAATTCGTTTGCATAGCTATCGACCTTGAATCTTCATGAAATTTTATAGTAAAGTGTTAAATTCTTTATATTATGACATATCCAAAAATCAGCTTCCGTTAACAACATATGATGCATTAAAATATTTTTCAAAACCCCGCAGCGACTCGGTTTAGAAGGTAATCCAGCGCAGTTTACTTAAAATGACATATAAAATTCTACAAATGTCGAATTGACATGATTTTAACTTTATTCAGTAGATAATCCATGAGGCTATCAAACACAACTAATTTTGTCCAAATATTCTAAGTAACGATTGAGTTACGAATTTTTAAAGTCAAGGCCAGAAGCTGAAAACGGCAACACTACCCAGTGCAGTTTGCTTTAAGGAACATAAAAAAATTCTACCGACATCAGATTGACATGATTCCAAGTTTATTCAGTAGCTAACCTATGAGGCTATCAAACGCCATTGGTTTCTTTTTCTTTGATCAAAGTGTGTACTTTCTCCTTCACATCCTTGCTATTTTTTTAAGCTTTACTTAACATAAAGATATATTTTTTTGAGAGAAAAAAATAGTAATTTTCAAATTGGAGGGGAGGTGTTGTAAAAAAATTATTTTTCTCTTTTTGTAACCTCTCTTTTTAATGAAAAACTAAATGAAAGAGTTATATTATCATTAATCTTGTTAAATTGAGTCTTTAACTAAGAATTTAAAGAGTTTTAAGCCCATAAAAAATAATTCGTGTAAAAAGTTTTATAAAACAATTACATAATAAAAAAAAAATTAAGAAAATGAATTATTCGTGTGATTGTAACTTATCTCTATGAATGCTCACTAAAAAAACAATTATTCCATCCAATTAACTTGGTATAATTGTTTTTAATGTGCAACAATAAGGAGTTTATTATTTTTTTTTCAAAAATAATTTTGTAAAATACCTTATAAAAACATCTACATGGTGATTCAAACCTGGGTCGCCTATATGAAATACCATGCAGATGACCATTGTGGCAACCCAGTTATTCATTAAATCTTTGTAATCAATTTTACTTAAACTTAAAGTCTTAAATTATTGGGCTTATAAATAACTTATGACTTGTACTTTCATAACCTTAAATGGGCCGAGCTTCCATAGTTCGTTTTCTAAATGGGCTACATCAACCAAATTAAGAATATAAAATTTGGGACATCCCTCACACCTTAAACAAAATTTCGTCCTCGAAATTTACCTTGTAGTTTGGCAAAGAGTGTTGGGTATTTGTCTATAACTTCTTCTTATCTTTCCCAAGTGGCTTCTTATACTCCATGATTACTTCATTGCATCTTGATTAGTTGAATCTCCTTATTCCGTAATTTATGTACCTTTCGGTCCAGTATTTTAATCTGTAATTCCTCATACGATAAATCTTCTTATACGTCTAGGGATTGATAATTGACCACGTGATCAGGATCGTGCACATACTTTCTGATCATCGATATATGAAATACGTTGTAAACTGCTGATAGTTCGGGCGTCAAAGCCAATCGATAGGCCACATTTTCAATCCTATCAAGTATTTTAAAAGGTCCAATATAACGAGGTCGTAGTTTGCCTTTCTTGCCGAACCTAAGTATACCCTTTTAGGTAACACTTTTAGAAAAACTCTCTCCCCAACTTCAAATTCCTAGTCTTTTCTTTTGGTATCAGCATAACTCTTTTGTCTATCTTGCGCCACCTTTATCCTAGTGCGGATTTTATCAATGGCTTCAACTGTCTTTTCGATGATATCTAGTCCCAAAACTCTCTTTTCTCCGACTTCATCCCAATGAATAGGTGATCTACATCTTCTACTATAGAGAGATTCATGTGGTGCCATAGTTGCTCACTAAAGGTAGATACAATTCCCAACTGCCTCCTATATCCAGAACATAGATGTAAATCTCGGATCTTTATTAGACACAATAGAAAAGGGGACACCATGCAATCTTACAATATATCTAATGTGCAACTGTACTAATTGATCTAGGCTAAATGTCATTTTTACCGGAAGAAAGTGAACGGACTTTGTTAGACAATCCATATCATATGAGGAGTCACATGTGCTAATACGATTAAACTCATTTTTATATAAGGCAAAATAGAGTAGGTTTTTGGCTCTATCGTTCAAGGAAAAATTTCTTTTATCATCTTCACCATATTCCTATCTAGGTTTAGGAATAGATTGATTGGGGTTTTCATCAATTTTAATAATCTTGGAAGGCACATAAGGACCAAATTCAATGACTTCCCAAATATTATAATGTATTGATTGAATGTAAATCATCATTCTAGCTTTCCAATAATTATAATGTGTGCCATAAAAAAAAGGATGTTGATTTGTGGAATGCCCCTCGAGATTTTGAAGGTTGTTGTGGTTAGCCATTGTTTGCTATTGTAAAGTCTTAATTTTAAATGAACACATTGCTCTGATACCAATTGATAGCCTAAGAATAGCTAACCAAGATGGGGGAGGGGGAGTGGGAGTGAATTGATTTTTAAAACTTTTTCGAAAAATTAATCAATAATCAAGTATGCAATAGTTAGATAGAATAATTTAAGTAAGAAGCACGAATATGAAAGCAATAAGTAAAGAGGGATAGAGAATGCAAACGATATAATTATGGAGGTTCAATCCAATGCAATGATCTAAGTTATCTGTTACCAAGCTCTCCGACACGAGTAAGATCAATTTCATTATGTTGATTGACTGTGGTGCAATCCAACTCTTTGCAAAGCTTCCAGTGACTTACAAACAAGGAGCACCGATTCTTTTACAACGTTGAGCTTTATGAGACCTTAACACGACCCACAAGTTTAAAGAGAATTAATTTTACAAATTAGAACTTCTCTTTTAATAAATGATATGATCAGAACTAAGTACAAAGAGAGAAATAGGCTAAGACTTTAATAAATAGCAATGAATGAAGCTCAAGTGTTAGGTATAAAAAACTTTGATGTGTAAAATGATTTTCAAAAGTTGATTTGATCAAAAGTTTTCCAAAGTTAAAATGATTTAATAATAAGTGATATGAGAAATCAATTCATTTTTTGTTCAAAAATATCTCTTGAATGTGTAGAATTGAATGTAAAGTAATGTGGTATTTATAGTAGTCAAAATGCAAAAAAGTTTTGACCAACTGGACGACCCCCACCGGACATCCGCTATTGATCGGAGGGCTGAAACTAGTCGTTGTACGTCAGAAATTAGAATGGTTAGAACTTTGACCATTGGCGCCACCGGACGTCTGCCGGACCAGAAATTTCTAGTTTTCTCTTTTCTTGATTATTTTAGCAAGCGTAAATTCTTGAGGGGCACATTCATTTATCTTTTCAAAATAAATATCATTGGTAAAGAGTTTAAGAGTCAAGTGAAGATTTTGTCTTATCGAAAATAATTTTTATGCGAGCATTTTGTGAAAAGTTTATTTCGTGCATAAAAATTTTAACTTACAAGCTTGTTGTGATTCATTGCTAAGAATTGAAGTGTTTTACATTTACAAGTGAGTTCAAACATATA